>CM029457.1:1584516-1689516 GCA_017140185.1 Eucalyptus polyanthemos subsp. polyanthemos
TTGTTGTCTTCTTGAAAGTTGTAGGGAACACCTTAAGCTACAACATACTCAAATTTTAAGCAAACATAACAAGTATAACTTGGTGAATCGGTTAGATCTTGGAAACGATGGTTCTGGCGAAATATACCGAGACACCCGAGACTTCATGGACTTAAATGGTGACCATAATTTGGTTATTTGACCTAGATCCCTTCATGAAACTTGTAAAGGACACCTTGGTACATAACATAACCAAATTTTAGAGGAAACGAAAGAGAATAAATGGGTGAGATCTAAAAATTTCGGAGATGTGTGTTCTGGACGACGCGGTCGTGGTTCCAGGAGCTTCGTAGGGTTGTAGAAATTAATCTAAAAATAATTTGGCTTAGGGTTCTTCATGAAAAGTTCACGAAAATGTGTTGGCTATCACCCTGTAAAATTTCGTAATTTTTGAAGGCCATATGAGTATTTTAATCGAAATTATTTGGAAACTGTGCAAGTCTGGCCATTACCCGAATATAAGGTGCCATTTCATGGAAATTGTGAAATTTATGAGAAATTCAATTTGGCCATGAATTTTATATGAAATTGTAACCCTATTAGTGATTGTTTGAATATTATGATTTTGGGAAAATCATAGATATTAAATATTTATTTATGAAAATAAATAAATATAATAATATAATAAAATAATAATAAAATAAAAAATAAAAAAATAAAAAAATAAAAAAATAATAATGGATTATTTTATTGGTCATAGATTCCATTTAATTAATTCATGTTATTATGTGATGAAGTCTTGGTATGTGTATGACATGGAATTGAAATGTATGTACATATTCAATGTTGAGCATGATCTTGAATTGTCATCACATCATATGTCATGATAAATTGAATCATAATAATGTGAATTGAGAAGACCGTCGGAGGTGAGCCGACGATGCCCCGGGAGTATCGAGATGCCTGGCTAGAAGGGTACGGCCGGTTGCCCGGTGGTCATGAGTGGCCGAATGCCGGAGGGTCCTCGAGAGACCGAGTGGTGTCGAGATGCCCGGAGAGTGGGGGAGCCGGAAGCTCGGCATGGTAATTATGTCGAGGGATACCTCGCGACGCCGGATTGGGTGCGAGATGCCTGGCCTGAAGGGTGCGGCCGATTGCCCGGTGGCCTTAAATGGCTGGATACCGGAGGGTCCTCGTGATGCCAGTTGGGGTACGAGATGCCCCGGAGAGTGGGGGAGCCGGATGATCTGAAATTGTATCTTGATGCATGGGGGACGCAAACATTGGTCCCGAGAATGAGAAATATGATAGTCCAAGATGAAATTGGAATTAAATCATGCATGATAATACATGATGATGACATATGCATGATGATGTACATGATGAGGATGATATATGCATGATGATATGCATGATGGTGTGCATGATGAGGATGATATGCATGATGATATGCATGATGAGGATGATATACGCATGATGATATGCCTGATGATACATGATGGTATGCGCATGGTTACAAGGTAAGTAACGCCTGCAATGCATGTATGAATTGTATGGTCCATTGAGTTGTTATTGGATTTCCTTATTTGTTGAGTAGTTATACTCACCCCTTTTGGGGATAACATTTCAGATTAGAAAGATGCCGCTTCCTACCGTCATGAGAGGCACCTTCTATGGTCTCCCGTCAGATGTAGAAGTAGATTGTACGGAGATCGACTGCGTTGTTATCCCTAGACTGACATTTGTGTGAGTGCGTGTGCTGGTCATGTACGACGTGGGCCTGGTTGAGGGCCCAGTCATCCAGGAGTTTTTGTCTGTTCATGTCCGCTGAGACGGAGTGATTAGGGGAATGTTGCCGCCACCACCACCCGATGCACCTGGATGGGTGTGATGGTTGCGTGAAGGGTAGAGAGCTGGTGTCATCTTTTTGGGGAGTAGCCGCCACTGTTGGATGGGGGATGTCATGTGATTTTCTCTAGGGGTCGTAGTATCTTTTTGGGATGAGGCCGAGTGTGGCTGAAAATCTTGGTCTCCTTTTTGTTGTATTGACCCGTGAAAAAAACCCATCACGATAATATGTAAATAAAAGTGGCATGGCTTATCTTTTAAATCCTGATGATTAGTGGTGTGTATTTGTATCATGGATTGGTAGGGGGATAGATGGTGATGTTTAATTTGCTTCCGCTATGAGTCGCGTTGGGATCGATTCGTTTTAAAAAAAAAAATGCCTGTGATTAACGACACTTGTTTTAAGTAAAAGATAGAAAGAGGAAAGAAAGTGTAACATTGGCGCTGGTGACGACCTGAGAAGGGTTCGGGGTGTCACATAATCTAACACTTCTTTTAAGTTTTTGTATTTTGAAACGGTAGATAAGGGAGAGTGAATCAACTATCTATGGACTTTCTGCAGGTAGATTTTGGTCGGTAGGACCAAATCTAGTTATTCTCTCTGGGAATAGTTGTTCCGACAATTCGTTTTTTTCCTGACAGAGCACTGCCAATGACTCGCCCAAGAGATACTGTTTGCAACACTCGTGCATTTATTTTACGGTAAATTAATAATTTGAAAAACATGTTCATAGAAATAATTATTTGTATCAATTATATTAATCGATGATTTTCATTATTGAGACAACCTATTTCTAAATATTTTCGTTGATGATGAAAATCCTTTCGTTAAATCATTTCTATTAGTGAAAACCTCTATCGATTTTAGAAAAATTCCAAATAATCAATTTTCTACAAAATAAAAGGCACATGGGTTATCATTTTTCTTGTTTCATCTAATAATGTTGATATGATGTTGAAATGGGCAAGATAATATACTATTTTCCCCATTATGTGTCACGCCTCAAACCCCGAGCGCGCGCATATCCCACTACGGTCGATCACAACTATGCGACATCCCAGGATACGTCGCCGACCCATTCATTTATTTACGCATGTGGAAGCGAAACAAATCCCCTGACAACATTTAACTTGGGATAGTAAAACAGGCAATCAATCATAATACCAAACACTCATTTACAAACGCATATGTTTAAATACGACTCTGAACTATCTACAAAGTAGACCAGCTCAACAAAAGGGGAACCATCCTAAAATCAACTAGCAGGACACGTTCACCGATACTTCAATCTCCACCTTTCCAGACTGAGGGCTTCGGGTCCTCCACGACCGCCATCTAGGGACCTGAAATTTTAATCCCACAACCGGGATGAGACGATGTCTCAGCAAGTTCAACCCCCTAAACCCCTATTAGAAAGAAAATACGCCCCAGGGTGGCCTAGCCACATCACACAGAGAACTTACCTCGCCTCAGTTCCTTCCTACAGGTTAGCACAATTCAAATCACCCAATCACAGATAGTAATAGGAACTCAAACAATTGGAACGCTATCACTTTCATATAATCACAATCGCACTTAGCACACATTCCAATTATTATTCACTGTCACACAAGGGCATAGCCTACTCGCAGTTCGGCTATCTACTGGCATATAGCCAGGCATCGCCTCCCCCCATGGAGCGCGGCTTCGTCAGTACATCGACGGCATTCCCGAAGGAGCATGGGCCCAGAATCAACTGCGACCCGCATCCACCGCGTGGGCATCCCATATAGGGGCAAGTCCGGCTCAACAGCCCAAGACGATTCCTCTTAGTTATCACACGGCCAAAGCATACTCGGCCCCAGGACGCTTTATATTACAATCAATGCTTCCACTTAAAATAGTGATCCCGGCCATTTTTCTACATATTAAAAATATTCCAGAAATTACTCACGTGTGTAGGGACACGCTGATTTCGAATCAAAAAGCCAATATCTCACTTTTTCAAACCTCACTATTTAATATAATAATTAAAATCCAATTTTTACATCAAAACCCGACACTTGGGTTTTTATGAATAAAATCCATATTTATCACAATCAACACTCAATTCGCCACATCCATTCATCAAATTCTAATTCTAAATGCACAGCAGCGATCAACACGAAATTATGAGAATTTAGGGTTCCAAAATAATTTTTTGGAATTTATTAAATAATTAAATTTATTCCAAAAATTAATATAATAATAATATCCATATTTTTTATGATCCACGCTCAATTTATAATATCCAATCATCAATTTCAAAATCCGACTACACAGCAGCGATCGGCACGAGATTCTAAGCAACCGGGGTCAAAAATAATTTTTCTGTTTTTTTTATAAGTAATAATATTTTAATAATTTCGGAATATAATATAATATTATAAATTCCAGAATTCGAAATCATTAAATAATTCAAAAATAAAACCCTATTATGTCACATCAAGGCTTTATATTAAAAATAAACATACTTAAGTTTAAACTAAACACACTTTAACTTAATTAAACACCATAATCTAATCATCAACCAAATAAACTAATCTAACCACCTAAACTTACTTAACTTAGACTAAGCACACTTAGGGCATCATTAACCCTCTAATCAAGATTTAGTGAGTTAAACTCACTGGATTAGCGAACCGAGCGAACCAAAACGACGGGGACGACGCGAGGATCAACTTTCCTCAAAGCGGGCCGAGCATCCGGGCTCGAGAAGACGGCCAAAACGGGCCAAACATGGGCTGCCATACCCACTAAAACCAGCTGCTGTCCAAGCTCGAATGAGGGCTGTCCGGCAGCGGTTCGGGCGCGAAATCGGTGAAGGAGGACGGTGGATGGTCGAATGGTTGCTAGCGGTGGCTCCGGCGGCTTTCCGGCGGTCTTGGCGACGGCGGACAGCTCGGGACGACGAAGGATGATGGCTGGGATGCGCGGACGAAGGGAAGATGGCACGACGGTGGAACGGCGAACGCACACGTGAGGCTTCGCGTGCGAATGGGCGGCAACGGCGATGGCTCCGGCGACGTGCGGCGGCGTCGAGCGAGCGGAGGGGGCGTGCGTGCGGGCTAGGCGAGCTGCTGGTTTCCGTTCACCCCTCTCTCTCTCCTCTTTTTCAAAATCTAACAAGCTCCCTTGATTCAAGGAAGAAGATGATGGTGATAGGCCACCTTTCCAAGAGCAAATCTTCACCCTCCACTTGTCAACATCCTAGCCACTCTTGCCCCACACCATGACATCACCAAGTGATGTCATACTCCACTAACTCCATCCTCCCACAACAATATTCAATAGGTGCAATTTATTTTTCCGCCGGGGCATAAAATCTTGTACAACAAATTTTTCAATTCCACTTGATTCTCTTCCAATTGAATCAAATTGAAGACCATAAAATTAATCTGATGTCACCACACTTCAATCCACATCTTCCCTTGTCCATAAAATCAACTTAAGTCCCAAAAGCAAAATCAAATGCGGGCCTACTAATTTCTCGATCCAAAATAGCCATTCTCTGATTTAATTGCTGAAAAACTCTGATTGCATGAAAAATCTTCCAAGGATAAGTCAATGTTCCTAAAATGATTTGTGACACACCCAGACTTCCAATTTCTGAATTCGATCTCAATTCCACGGTTAATTTCACTTTGGCACGATACTAGCGCGGCCCAACCTACCGGATAGCCTTTAGAAATTTTTATGCATTTGACATGTGGTTGATCATCTCAAGCCACAATGTACATCTTTGAAACATTGGCGATCTTCGGTTGACGGGGTAATCTCAAGGTTCCAAATACGAACACAGGGTACCCAATCGACAGAAAAGTCGGTCTAGTGCCGATCGACAAGAATTGTGCAATCTGGTGGAATCACCCACACCTGATCACATGCCTTTGTCGAATCGACCTATCTCCGATCTCTAATCAATTTTTAATTGTGCCGCAATAACCCTTGAAGATTAGCTCGTTCGAAAGATCGCTTCCTGATCAAATTCTCGAGTCTGATGCATAGAAACTCTTAACAGCTTAACTCGATAGACTAGTTTTCACATGAGTGGCCGACTCAAGGAAAAGAACTATATGCGTGCCAACGAAATGCCCGTCTCAAATGATTGAAAATAGAATTGAAAAATCGGGATGTCACAACTCTTCCCCTCTTATAAAAATTTTGTCCTCGAAATTTAAACCTTTACCGATTCTTAACAAAAAGGTGGGGGTACAGTCGTCTCATATAATCTTCTCTTTCTCATGTTGCTCCTTCTGCACCAATACTGCCAGATCACTACTATCTTGCCCAAACCACTTCGGGTTCCAAAATACTAAACGCTTGCCCACTTAAAATTCCAAAGGTCTTCAACACAAAATTTGTGAAGCTAAACTGGCGATTATGAGCAGTCTCTAAACTGTCTTTGATAATTGCAACTGAATCACTGATTTCTGACCCAACTCTGGACTTGCGATTTTCTGATCTCTGATCTCATCTCAACAGACTGAAATCCTGTACACTGTACTCTACATTGGCTAAAAAGAAACTATCTGACTGATCTGCTGAAACTGGGAACCTCTAATTAAGATCTGATATAACTCTGACACTGATCTCGACAACAGCAATCGCTGAATACTGCACTGACCTTGGCCTGTGATCTTTCTTTCCTTGGCTTCATCTCAACAGTTGAAATTATGCACTCTCTGCTATACACTGCTTAAGAAAGAACCATCTGAAAGCTCTGCCAACTTAGAACATCTGATCTAGATTTGAAATACAATTCATCCCTGGCACTCCATGCAGATGATTTATATGATATACACACACTTTGGTGTACCCACTTTGTGACAGGACAGAATCTCCAATTTCTGAAATCGAACTTAGATTGGCGGTTAATTTCACTCTGACATGCTTTTAGTGTGACATAGGCTACTAGGTAGTTTTCGGAGCTTTTTAGGACAAATGACCCGTGGTCGATTTTTTTCGAGCCACGATGAACCCACTTGACACATTGGCGACTCTTGAGGGTCGTGAAAATCTCGATGATTCAAATATGGACACAAGGTACCAAAACGACAGTAAAATCAAATTAGTATCATTCGACGAGAGTTTTCCAATTTAGTGGAGTCACCCACGATCGGTCATTCATCTCAGTCGAACTGACCTATCTCTGATCTTAATTCGATTTTTAATTGTGCCATAATGATCTCTAAAGATGAGCACGGTCGAGAAGTCGATTCCTAGTCGAATTCTCAAGTCTATTTGCCTTAAAGTCCTTAATAACTCACCAAACTAGTCTAGTTATCTCGTAAGTGGCCAACTCAGAGAAAAACACTGTAATTGCATCGATGAAATGCCCAATTTAACCAATCGAAATTAGAGTCTGAAAATCAGGATGTCACACACTCAAAACAAGGTCTATTCATACTGTCTGGACAACGTTGAAATGACTATGACTAGCTTCCCATAAGATATCTTCTTTAATCTCTACATCATCAATTACACACAATCATCCTCAGAACCTTAGCGTTCTGTCTTCAGAAATCTAAAAATCAACCTCTCTCTCATCTGCATACTCTTATAGAGTCTCCTGAATTTCTGAATCTGTCCGCTGAAGCAATTTGATTCTGATCTACTCTCTCGGTTCAATTCTGAGGGTAGTAATAAGATTCCAAAGGTGGCCTACCTTAGATTTGAAAACCGAATTTCAAACTTTCTCAATTAAGATCAAATCCTTGAGTACCAACTATGCAACTAAGGACTCTCGACTCAGTGCATCTGCGACTTTGCTTACCTTTCCAGAGTGATACAAAATAGCATAGTCATAGTCTTTAATGAGTTCCATCTAGTGACGATGTCTCATATTCAACTCTCTTTTTGAGAATACATACTTGAGACTTTGATAGTCATTTACGATATGAAATATTCCTCTGTACCGATAGTGCCTCTAAAATTCCAAACGAACATAACTACTACAAGTTCTATGATGTGCGTCGAATAATTTAACTCACAAGATCTCAACTGATGGGACGCATATGCAATAACTCTATCATGCTGCATCAACAAGCAACCAAATCCTTTAAACGACACATCACTGCAGATCTCATAACTTTCAGGACCAGATGGAATGATCAGCACAGTGTGGTAGTTAGCCTCTTCTTAGGCCCTTGAAAATTATGCTTGCACTCATATGTCCACACGAACTTTTCTTACTTCCTCTTAGTAGTCGAATCAACTACAACGCTAACACTGAAAACCCCTTTCATAAAACTTCTGTAATATCCTGCTAATCTTCAGAAACTTCTAATCTCTGTCACTATAGTCAATCTCGGCTAATTGTTCACTGCTTCAATCTTGGACGGGGTCTACGGAGATTTCTTCGCCTGAAATCACGTGACCTAGGAGCGCAACACGAGTCATCCAAAACTCATACTTGCTAAACTTAGCATAAAATTGAAGAGTCCTCAAGGTCTGAAGTATCATCTTCTAATGTCTCTCGTGCTCCTCAGCACTCTTTGAACATACTAGGATAACTTCAATGAACACGATAAAGACTGATTCAAGTACCCTTAAACATTCTGCTCATTAGACCCAAACAAATAGCTATGGTGTCCATCAAACCATACGGTATTACAGCGAACTCATAACTGCCATATCGAGTACGAGATGCTAACTTCGGTGTGTCTTTCTTCCTGATCCTCAATTGATGATACCTTGACCTCCAGTCGATCTTGAGGAATATCGATACACAACCACAACGAACCACATTTCTCCTTCATGTACAGAACTGGTGCTCCCCAAGGTTATGCACTGGAAAGTATGAATCCCCTATCCAACACTTCTTGCATCTACACCTTCAGTCCTTTTAACTTGGGTAACACCATCCGGTAAGGAGCCATTTCTCTTTCGGGTGCTAATTCAATTACGAACTCCATTTCTCTTTCTGACAGCAAACCTGACAATTCTTCTGACAATACCTTAGAAAACTTCTATACCACGATTAAGTTTTCCATATTCGGCACCTCAACTGACACATCCATTACAGCTGCCATGTAGATTCGATAACCAACAACCTGAACCAAGTCATCTTCAGTGACGAATAACAGGGATCGAAGGTCCTTTCTAACTTTCAATAATTCAAAACTTTCATACGCTAATTAAACAAACTGAATTATATCACTGCCACGATTCATAACAGCAGAAAGCTCCTCGAGCCAAACCTTTTCATAAATGACTCCCAAGTCATACATAAGCAAACTCATCAGGTACAACTCTAGTCAAATACTCATCTTCCTATTACTTTATTACAACAACGGAAACTCCACAACCTTCACTCAAAATCCTGTTGCGCTACTCTGATAAAACACCTCAAATGATCTCTCTTCATTTATTTTTCCGCCTCAATATTCAATAGGTGCAATTTATTTTTCCGCAGGGGCATAAAATCTTGTACAACAAATTTTTCAATTCCACTTGATTCTCTTCCAATTGAATCAAATTGAAGACCATAAAATTAATCCGATGTCACCACACTTCAATCCACATCTTCCCTTGTCCATAAAATCAACTTAAGTCCCAAAAGCAAAATCAAATGCGTCCTACTAATTTCTCGAGCCAAAATAGTCATTCTCTGATTTAATTGCTGAAAAACTCTAATTGCATGAAAAATCTTCCAAGGATAAGTCAATGTTCCTAAAATGATTTATGACACACCCAGACTTCCAATTTCTGAATTCGATCTCAATTCTACGGTTAATTTCACTTTCGCACGATACTAGCGCGGCCCAACCTACCGGATAGCCTTTAGAATTTTTTATGCATTTGACATGTGGTTGATCATCTCAAGCCACAATGTACATCTTTGAAACATCAGCGATCTTTGGTTGTCGGGGTAATCTCAAGGTTCCAAATACGAACACAGGGTACCCAATCGACAGAAAAGTCGGTCTAGTGCCGATCGATAAGAATTGTGCAATCTGGTGGAATCACCCACACCTGATCACATGCCTTTGTCGAATCGACTTATCTCCGATCTCTAATCGATTTTTAATTGTGCCGCAATGACCCTTGCAGATTAGCTCGGTCGAAAGATCGCTTCCTGATCAAATTCTCGAGTCTGATGCATTAGAAACTATTATCAGCTTAACTCGATAGACTAGTTTTCACATGAGTGGCCGACTCAAGGAAAAGAACTATATGCGTGCCAACGAAATGCGCGTCTCAAATGATTGAAAATAGAATTGAAAAATCGGGATGTCACATTATGCATCATCATCTCAATCATCAAGATAGTGGATCAAACCCTAGTCATCGTCATCTATCAATTTTGCTTCTTGACTTGTGGCTTTAACATTTCTTGACCTGTATACATAATGTACAATGATAATGTAAGGGGTGTGGAAAGCATCTCTGAGGGAAATCAAAGCCATTCAGATGTATTGAACAATTGAAGTAGTCTTTTTGATTATTTAAATTTCCTTCCGTAATTTTTTTTTATATAAATGAACTGATAATTCTAAAACTTGTTGCGAAGGCAATCGAGCTCCAGAGCCTTTAAAAAGAGCAGTCAAGTCCAAATCTTGTCAAATTAGTACCGTCAACTCTCTTCATTTATGTATGTAGTAAAAAATAAGAACTACAATAATGTGATAGGGAGAAATCATTTCTTTCCTCTCAAGAAAACTTTAAGAGAAAAAATATTATAGAAAAATTAAATCATAAGTATCCCTTATATATAGTATAAGTTGTAAAAGTAAGCTCCATGAGAATGAGAAAATAATTATGTTCGTAAAGATAAGTAAAATTGACTGATTAGCCATGAAATTTTATGTGGTAGAAAGGAAATAAATCCGAATTAGGCACGGCATTTTAAGTGGTAAAAAAAAAGTACAAGTTGGAGAGAAATTGATTTTGGGATTGTAATGGAATTTGTAGCAAAACAAAACCGACAATATGTGAACGATACATGAAGTATAGGAAAAAGAATCGGTTATAGTATAATTGATTATGCCATACACGTTATGTTATGTGAGAAAATATAGATAATTATCATCATGAATCAATATTATAACACAAAATCACTTTGTTTCAAGCATATACAAAATGAAGAAAAACACAATGTAGAGTTAATTTTACTTAATTAAAGAATGATGATTGATTAAAAATGACAAAATAGTGGTGTCAAACTAAAAAGAAAAGTAGGGCATTATAAATTCATGTTAGTAAAATAGGACATATAAAAATTTTTATAAGTGTAAAGTGAATTTATATATGAGACGATGGAACCTACAACATTTGATTGTATAATAAATGATGCATATTGTTTCTACATGTTATTATTTTCAAATTTCTAAATTTCACAGTTACGGTCATTACTGTAACATTGAAAGGAAATTATATGTTCATATAAGTTGATGGTGTTTAAGTAGAGAAGGAGTTTCGGTAATTTTTTTTTTTAAATTGAAATATAGAACCTTCCAAAGCATGTACAATTACCCCAGTTCCATCTACAGACGTGACTTCATTTTGTAATAAAGGCAGTTAATTAGTAACATTAATAACTCCCTTCCTACACCATATTTTAATTTACTTTCGCATATGAAAACTTATAACCACATTCTTTATACAGTGACTTCTATTTTTAACCTTTAACTTTTTAACATTCTAGAACTCATGCTTTGATTTTTGTTTTACTGACAACCTTTCAAATATTCAGATATTGATACGTATAATTATGTATGATAACTTTTTGTAAGTCAGATTTATTTAAGTTTTGAAGATAAATTTATAAATGGAAGTGCGTAGTAGTCGATCAGTACGGACAAACAAATATCACTTTTAGGTTTCATGCAAAAGAAAACCACTTGAAGTAGTAATTTCTTCATCAGATTAACAGTATTACTAAATAATTTGTATATACAACAAAATATCCTGACCAAAAAAAAAAAACCAAAATATCTCTTAGTATGCATTCACTTGTCACTACATTTTTTTGTAAGATAGTGCAATTATTCTAGTGATCCAATTAAGAATTAAGGGCCAATAAGTTGAGTAATGAATTAGAATCTGCTTAAAATGAGGCATCTTATAAGTTAGACCGAAATATGAGCCTAATGCTTAAATAATCAATGAGGGCCAAAAGGTCATGTATCGAGTCTTTTACGCTCTCATAGGAGAAAAACGCTAGCAGTCCCACTTGATTAATCGTAATTATCCTTTAGTATTCGTAATTTTCCTCACTAAAAGTTATTTATTCGTTATGTATCATTTTGCAATTCTTACTCACAATTTGCGATATCCCATTTATCATCATAAGTCCTATAGGTTCTATGATTTGTTAAAATTTCAAAAGAAATAGTAATTTGCCTAAGTGTACAGTAAGTTTCTTTTTTATTGATAGTAAATTATTTAATGGATCATAATTTTCGTAAATTTATTTGGAGAGCGTAATTTATCTTTAGAGACTGTAAAATCTTTAATCCGTGGTTGGTAATATTCCGCCGAAATCATAATATATACCCAAGTCATCTTCTCGTGGTCCTCCTCGACCACAATCATATAAGGAAACATGGTCCACGTCCGTGTTTCGTTGCACAATCTCAACAACCTCCACTGCCCCTTAGTAGATGCACAGCTTAATTTGTGAATTAATTAACTAATCACGAGCAAACCTTTGTCGGTCAGAGTTTTCGCCAAATCGGAGTAATAGCATAAAAAAAATTCTCCGGCAAAGGCGACAGCAGGGTTGATGTGGACATCGAGTCATATCGAGGAGGAGGTGCTAGGGACCCATTGTCTATTCCTACTAGTTCGATTACTCGAGCGCGGGCCAAACAATTCAAGCAAGCTGTTGGCGTCATGGTTCGTGATCTTTGGTGTGAAGATGACCTTGGATCAAATCTTGAAGATGATATTGCTAGTATGAGTACCTAGAGGGGGGTGAATAGGTATACAAAGATTTTTCTTGATAATTTCTGTATACTTGCGCAATACTTAGACAGTTGAAGGATTTGCGTTAAGTATAATCAACGTAAGACTGAGTAAGGAAAGAGAGAATTAAACATGCGGTTTATAGTGGTTCGGCTTGATCCAAGCCTACGTCCACTCTTCTGCACTGACAGCCAATTTGGCTGGATTCCACTATGAACAAAGAGATGTTACAGTGTTGATCTTCCTTGATTTCTCGGTGTAGATGATCTACCACACTCGCTCAAGGTATCACCAAGTACAAACACTCTCTGTATACAATTTCGCTCAGACTGTATCGACTAATAATCAAGGTGTTTCAGACTCTGGAATTTTTCTATCGATCACACTCTCAAACAACTAGAACGTCTTCCTTTTTATACTCCTTTATGCCATCATACCGTTGGCACTTACCAAAGGAATTCCTCCAATCTACCCGTTGGACGGAATCAATCAAGAAGATCATTCGAGCTATAAAAGGAACCTAATGATAGCCCATCAATCCTGTTCGCCCATACAATCAGGATCTTGGTTTCCAAGAATAGAACTTTCCAAGAATACTTCGTCGACCAACGGATCTTCAATTGATCTAGATACGAACAAAAGAATCCGTTATATTTATCCAACCAAAAAGGATCTTCTCCGGACGATAGGATAAAATCCTCAACCATATACTTCGGCTCTGGATTTCCTTCGTCACTGGATCCGAAAGACTGTCAATGAGAATCGTCTTGAGTCTTGAGTCTTAAGTCTTGAATCTTGAGTCTGGTGATCAGAAAGTCTTCAGACTTTAAACTAGACGATTTGCAGATATCCAGACTAGACTGAAAGAAACGTTTTGTCAGCTTCAAAATATTCTGGAAAGATTTCTCCAACAGAAGAATCTTGGAAATCTTGGTGCAATTTAATTATCTTGTCACCAAATAATTGACCAAGTCAATTTATATATATATTCTTGTTTAAGAATATTCTAAAATATGAATATTTTAGAATATAATGCATTAGATTTTTAGGGTTGGTTTTTAGGGTTTGTGTGGCAGCCTATATAAAGGATTTGCCAAATTTCTTTGAGGACAGATATATTTTATTTTTGAGGAAAAGAATTGAGAGGTTCTCTTTTTATTGTTCTTTTGAGGACTTGACCTAATCAAGATTCTTTTCGACTTATCGAGCGAGATAGCGAATTCTTTCGCTCGTGGCGTCTATAATGTTGGTTGGTTGACACGTGTTCGTCAACAGGTCACGTTCATACCGAGATTGCCAATCATAGGTTTGATTGGAGGTCGAGGTTTGCAATTCGCACCATCTGGGCCTTCGTAAAACGATCCTTCTGCAACGATTCACATCAAGGGTGAGGACGGAAGCGGAGGCAGTCAGAGCACGGGATCTAGCAATTGCGACCGATGGGGCTCTTAAGAGAGAGAGAGATTACATGACACATGAAGAAGCAACAGTCTCTGTCTCAAGTGATTTACCAGTTCCATCCACTCAACAGTAGTCTACTCACCCAATGCAAACAAGGTTGAAATTGGGAATAATAATTCAAAGTATGTTCTCTCCATAGCCCGTGAGATTCCAAAAGAGCCGAAAACAATTAAAGGAGCACTAAGTCATCCGGGTTGGAGGAAAGCTACGATAGATGAATTGGAGGCTCTTGAATTAAATCAAACATGGGAGCTAGTACCAACAGTTGCAGCTGGCCTCCCACCGACTGAAGATTCGAAAGTCATGTGGGAAAACATTCGGGAAATGTATGGGAAATTATGAGCCACCTAATGAGACAAAAGTGCGGCAACCACAGTTGGGTTCACAAGAACCATGCATAGACTATGAAACACATGAAGAAGCAACAGTCTCTGTCTCAAGTGATTTACCAGTTCCATCCAATCAACAGTAGTCTACTCACCCAATGCAAACAAGGTTGAAATTGGGAATAATAATTCAAAGTATGTTCTCTCCATAGCCCGTGAGATTCCAAAGGAGCCGAAAACAGTTAAAGGAGCACTAAGTCATCCGGGTTGGAGGAAAGCTACGATAGATGAATTGGAGGCTCTCGAATTAAATCAAACATGGGAGCTAGTACCAAGATCTTCAGATATGAATATCACCGGATGTAAGTGAGTGTCCAAAGCCAAATTGGATGCAGAAGGAAACCTTGATAAACTAAAAGCATGATTAGTGGCGAAGGGATACCATCAAGAGGAATGTGTTGATTTCATTGAAACTTTCAGTCCTGTGGTTAAACAGGCAACCGTGAGAATTGTTCTCTTCGTAGCAATTGTTAAAGGATGGTTTATCCATAAACTAGATGTGAAGAATGCATTTTTTCATGGGTCATTAAATGAGACGGTGTTTATGGAACAACCACTGGGCTTTGTGAGTTCTACAATGCCTAACTCGGTATGTTTACTTAAGAAAGTATTATATGGCTTAAAACAAGCTTCGCGAGCTTGGTTTGAAAAATTCAGCAACTTTTTGTTGGAACGGGGATTTCATTACAGCTCTACCGATCCATCGTTACTTGTTCTTCACACGGGTCAGCACACCTTGGTATTATTATTATACGTTGATGATATTATTTTGACCGACAGTTCATCATCTCTACTTCGGGAATTAATAGAAACTTTAGGTAGAAATTTTTCTATGAAAGATCTCAGACGACTTCACTTTTTTCTCGGTATTGAAGCCAAGGTTACTGGTCTGGATCTATTTTTAACACAATCAAAATTTGTTGGTGATTTGTTGCAAAAAGCAGAATTACAAGTTTGTAAGCTGATTAAGACCCAATTGCCTATCAAAACTCATCCAATGGTACAAGACATGGAACCTTTTCATGATCCTCACTTTTTTCGAAGTTTTGCGGGTGGATTACAATATCTCACAATTACAAGATTGGACATCTCTTATTCAGTAAATCAAATCTGTCAAAAAATGCATTCTCCTACGAATGATGATTTCAAACTGTTAAAACAGGTGTTGCGGTATGTAAAAGGAACTCAACAACTGGAGCTTTATCTTCACTCTAAAAGCGCAATAAATTTATACGATTAGGTGGACTCTGATTAGGCTGGCTATTTTGAGACTCGGAGGTCAACAATTGGGTTTTGCATGGTCTTGGGATCAAATATCATTTCATGATCCACAAAAAGGCAAGCGATAGTGTCAAGATCATCAATAGAGGCTGAACATAGGGCATTGGCTTTTGCCACAATGGATCTTACATGGGTCTCTTTTGTATTGAGAGATTTGGGTATTCCGCTCAAGGCGCCGACTTTGCTTTACAGTGATAATCGCTCAACCATCTCATTGACAGCAAATCCAGTCCTTCATGCAAGGACAAAGCATATGGAGATTGATTTTCATTTCGTTCAAGAGAGAATCGCTCTCAAGTTACTTGAAGTTCGCTATGTTCCTGCTATTCATCAACTTGCTGACATATTTACAAAAGCTTTACTGCATTTTGATCATTGCAGGCTACGATACAAACTGGGACTAGGTTTTCCACCTAATCCCAGTTTGAGAGAGGCTGATAAGATTGATAATATTATTAGTAAACCATCGGAAGATTAGATTAGAATATGATTTGATTATGATTCGATTATGCCATTGGAAGATTAGATTAGAATATGATTTGATTCTCGCTATCGAAGATTAGATTAGAGTGATAGATATGATTTGATTCCGATTATTCCAATTGTAGATAAATTGATCCGGTCAATCTGTTATATTAGATATTCGAAATATAGAATAGGAAATCTAGTTGTCTTCTTAATATAAATAACAATATGTATTGTAAAATAACAGTGCGTATTATGACTTTTAATGAAGAACATTCTTTTCCTGAAAAATTTATCTTTGAATTATTGTTTTCTTGAATCCTCTTATTTTCTTCATGTTTGTAGGGATTTTCTACTATTCTCTAGTGGAGAGCTTGTGATTAAAATGTTTCCCTTTCAATTTTACAGATAAAACTTGATTACCCCAGAGAATATTTGACTTCGTACTCTGGTCACCTACTTACTAGAGGTTGGATCAGTTGTTACTCACTACCTCACACTTCGGAGCAACAAAAGAACTTATGGGTCATTTGGCATTGAGAAAGCGGAGTACTTTTCATTTCCTTCAACTGGTCAAAAGCTCCTCGGATTTTATGGAAAATCTAGAAATCATCTAGATTCACTTTATGCGCATACCGGTCACTATTATTGAGAGATGATTGTAATATTGGCTTTCTCTTTGTTTTTTTTTTTTTTTTGGGTCGAGGGCTTTTTCTTTGTTGACTCAGTCAAAATGGACTTCAGAGTAGAGAGAGTTCTCTCTGTCGGTCGAGAAAACATTGGGTCGTGCTGGATGCCTCTATTCGCCGGGCGACATGTGTCGCCCCAGCCCACCGTGCTCTCTCTCCATTTCCTGGCTCCGAAACCCCCCGGTTCTTTCCTCCCTCCCCCCCCCCAACCTTCTTCCTCTTCCTCCTTCTCTTCTTTCTTCTCTTCAATTACGTGATGCTTTCTCTCCCCTTTCTTTGCATCTTCCGAGCTCTTAATCCCCACTCTCTTCTTTCTCTTCAATTACGCGAAACTTTGCTTTTGAGATAGCTAGTATAAGCACCTAGAGGGGGGTGAATAGGTGCACAAACAATTTATCGAGATACGGAAGCGATTCTTGGCAAACAATAGAAAGGAAATTCTTTCTCGATTAACAAAATGAAATACGATCAAAGTAAAGAGAGTAAGGAAGAGAAAATTGAACACAGGATTTATAGTGGTTCGGCTTAATCCAAGCCTACGTCCACTCTTCCGCACTGACAGCCCACCGGCTGGATTCCACTATGAACAAAAGAGAAGTTACACAACAGCTTTCCCTTGATTCCACAATGTAGATGTTCTACCACACCTCCTCAAGATTTCTCACAAATATAGACTCTCTTTTGAATACAATGTTTCGCTCAAAGGAATTATCTAAACAATAGGAAGCTTTCAGACTTTGAAATTTTTCTATCGCGCACACCTCGAACAACTTAAAACGTCTTCTTTATATACTCCTTTATGCCATCATACCCGTTGGCACTTACTAGAGGAATTCCTCCAATCTACCTGTTAGATGGAATCAATTAAGAAGATTATTCGAGCTATTAAAGGAACGTGTCGATAGCCCATCAATCCTATTCGCCCATACAATCAGGATCTCGGTTTCCATAAGTAGAACCTTCCAAGAATATTCATGCAATCATCAGATCTTCAATCATCAAGTAAATCTCGATCAATCAAGGATTCTGTTATGTATGTTCCAGCCACGAGATCTTCTCCAGTTGATAAGGTCATATCCTTAACGAAACATTTAGTTCTGGATAACCTTTCTTCAACGGATTAGAGACTGTCAATGAGGATAGACTTTGAGTCTTGAGTCTGGCTGTCCAGAGGTCTTTAGACTTTAAATAGCAGAGTCTACAAACCTTCAGACTAGACTGATGGAAACGTTTTGTCAGCCTCAAAACACTTCAATAAGATTTCTCCAACAATCTCCCCCTTTTTGATGGTGACAAAACTTTCCTGCAGATTTGGACAACTTTGACCTGCAAAACATTTCTCAAACACACATGCATATCTTATAGAGATAAATGGCTAAAACTAGAATCTGCAACCACAGAAAATAGGTTAGTTTTGAATATGATAAAGCCATCCATAAGATATCAATTGCAGTCAATAGCAATAATCCAAATTCAAATCTAGACACAAAATTCAAAGTCAAACATCAATCCAAATCAAACAAACCAAACAGTCAAACAAACCATTAAAAGTCAAATTGTTCAAATCTTGCATCTCTCCCCTTTTTGTCAGCATTAAAAAGGTTGAGATGAAAATGGAATGAAGTCAAGATTGCTTGGGAACGCGGACAAGCTGGAAATCTCCCATGGACTGAACGATCCCTTCCAGCCTTTTCAAGTCTTCCTTCAGTTGTGCAATCTCCTCACCCTTGGCATTGGCCTGAATCTGAACAATGAGGGCTTGGATTTTATCATTCAATGAACATGAAGAAACTTGACCCGCATTTTGCAAGTTTTGAACCTCGCATCCCAAGGCATAAATTTGACCGCGCGTCTCCAAGAGAATATCCATAATTCTGCGAAAATCGGCTAAGCTGTCGATTTGTGTACTGGCTTCAACACGTTCTGCAGATGATGGCATATCAGAATAATCTCGCAGGTTTGGCGATGAAACTTCATGACCTTATTCTAGACATTGAGAGGCATAAACGTCCTCTGGGTCTGCAGGTGAGTGACTGACTCCTTCACTTGCATCAGGAGATGAGGACTTCCCTTCTTTCTCTTGATCTCCTCCTGTTTCTGTGCCTACAGGTGGAGAAGAGTGTCTTTCAGGTTCTCCTTCTTCTCTTCTTTCTTCTCCAAGTCTTTCCTCCTCTGCTTCTTTTTTGCCAACTGCTCTTTCTTCTTCTTTCTCTTCTTCTTCTCTTTCTTCTTCTTCTCTCTCCTTTTCTTGGCCTTCTCTTTCCTCTTGGCCTTCTCTTTCCTTTCCTTCTGTCTCACGTTGTTCCATTGACTCTGGAACAGTACGACTTAGCTTCTTCAAAGCTATGGCCGAAATGGTAAGGTCATCATCTTCTTCATCTTCCACAATAAGAGCTCTTCTTTTCGGTTTTGAAGCAACAAAGGGCTCCTTTCCTTTTTGTTTTGAAGAAGAGGTTTGATGAGTTTTGACTAGAGTCTTCTCCTTGAATTTCTCCAATTCCTTGTTTAGTTCCTTCAGACGCATTTTGGTCACCATCTTCAGTCCTACCACCATATGATCGCACGATCGAACACAAAAGATTTGCAGAGGCTGAATATTCAGATGTTTGAATAACTTCGTCACAAGGCTTGGGTAAGGGAGTTGACCTCTGTCATTCATCATCGCTCTATACATGTGGAACATGATAGTGTGAGGGAGAGAAAACCTTTTCCTAGTGAGGATGGCATACATCAGCTTTGCCTCTGAACTTGAAACATCAGTCTTGGAGGTTGATTTCAGTCGAAGGCAATTGATCACAATCTTGTGAAGCAAGATATTGAATGCACTCATCCTTAGGTAGGTGATCTTCTCCTCTGTTCTCCTATCCTTCACAAGTTCCAGTGTGGCCCGAGCAATGGAAACTTTGATCGATTGATATCTTCCTCTCTCAACTCCTAACACATCTGCCAGCATATTCATATCCACAACATAGTCTTGATCTTTGACACTGAAGGAAAATTTATTCGCATCCAAAAAGCTAAGATTTGAATAGAAATATGCGGTTAATTCAGCATAGGCCTCTGTAGTGTTAGAGTAGAACTTTTCAAGTTGAAGATAACCGAACTTTTCCCTCAAGTTCACATTCACAGCATCCAGAAAATCAAAATCCACACTCCTAGGGTTTATTACCCCACGCTTCAGCAATTTCGAGTACAAATCCTTTTGTTCCTTCAATCTGAACAAATTTCCTCTTTTTCCTCGACTTTCAACCGCAACACCCATTCTCGGTTGAAATTGGCTGTACAATTTGTCATCATCATTCCCATCTACAGGATTCGGTCCCCAATCACGAGGATCACTTGGGATATTCGCAAGGGTTTCCTCAGCCACACCTTTACGAGCAATTCCCAAACTTTCCATTTTTCGCAAAAAGATATATTCGTTCCCATATCCTTTGTCTTTAAGAAAATCATCGACATAGTTCAAGAGAGTACGAGTTTCTTTTAAGACACGATACAGCTTATAAATAAAAACGGGCTTTTGAACTCTAACTGGATCTGCATCCTCAATGATTTCTTCCTCTTGTTGATGATCAACGCCTTGAGAACTAGTTGGAGGAGAATGACGCTGCTGAGAATGTTGTGGGCTCTGTCACTGTTCTAGAGACACTTCTTCTTTAGTAAGATCGAAGTGCGTAGGCCCCTCACTCATTCGCCGTGGTCCCCTGCTTGCGATTCTCGAAGACTTTCTTGAAGATGACATCTTTCTCAATTTTTTGGAAGATTCCTTGCTTGACTTTACCAAGAAAGATGACAACTTTTTCGAAGATTAACAAGGGAGAAAAACGGGAATGGAAGATCGATGCTTTCTAGGGTTTTTTAGAGTAAAGTGAAGAGGAATCAACAGTGCACGATCGGTTAAAAAAAAAGATAAACGAACCGTCACAAAGGAAAATAAAAAGATGCCTTTTCAAAATAACTGTCATTTTTCCGTGAAAATAGTCATTTCAAAAAATAACTTCTTTTTCAAAAAGGAAACGATGCAATAATTATGTCGATTAAAGATAGCAATAAAACACAGTTGACAATCGTACCTTTTCAAGATGAGATTCGAGAGAGAGAAAGACTAACTTACAGTCTGACGGTTGTACCAAGACTAACTTAAGTTAAAGTCTTGCATGTCTGAGTTTGAGAGTCTTTAGACTTTGATCTCCTCATACCTTAAATTGTTGAGTCTGGAACGAATGGTTTCAAATTGATTTTTCTCCAAAGGCTTTGTGAATATATCCGCCAGTTGGTTTTTTGAATCAACATATTGAATTGAAACATCTCCATTTTGAACATGGTCTCTAATAAAGTGATGTCAAATCTCTATATGCTTTGCTCTTGAGTGGAGAATTGGATTTTTGGTGAGATTGATAGCGCTGGTGTTGTTGCAATTAATCTCTGTGCATGAGTCTTCAATTCCAAAGTCTCTTAGCTGTTATTTTATTCACAGAATTTGCGAACAACAACTTCCGAGAGTTATATACTCTGCTTCTGATGTAGAGAGAGCTACTGTACTTTGCTTTCTTGAAAACCAAGACACCGTCCTGCCTCCAAGTAGTTGACAGGTACCCGAGGTGCTCTTTCTATCGACTCTGCATCCAGTAAGGTCTGCGTCTGAATATCCAAGAAGACTAAAGTCTCCCATTTTTGGATACCAGAGACCAAAGCTTGAAGTTGATGAAATATATTTGATAATACGCTTCGCATTATTTAAATGAGATTCTTTTGGGCCTGATTGAAATCTGGCACAAATGCAAACACTAAACAAAATGTCAGGTCTAGAAGCAGTAAGATAAAGAAGTGATCCAATGATACTCCTGTACAGCTTTTGATCGACTTTCTTTCCTCCTTCATCTTTGTCTATCTTCAAGGAACTTGACATTGGTATATCAGCCGTTTTGCAATTGTCCAGTCCAAACTTTTTGACAAGATCATTTGCATACTTTTCTTGATGAATGAAAGTTCCTTCCTCCAATTGTTTTATTTGAAGTCCAAGAAAGAAGGTTAACTCACCCATCATGCTCATTTCAAATTCATCATGCATAGTCTTAGAGAATTTCTTGCATAAACTTTCATTAGAGGATCCAAAAATAATATCATCGACATATATTTGAACAAGCAAAAAAATTTTGCTTTCTCTTTTAATAAAAAGAGTAGTGTCTACTTTACCTTTAACAAAATCATTTTGAATTAAAAACTTACTTTATCTGTCATACCAAGCTTGAGGTGCTTGTTTCAAGCCATATAGGGCATTTTTGAGTTTGAATACTGAGTCTGGTTTCCTTGGGTCTTCAAACCCAGGTGGTTGTTCCACATAAACTTCTTCATGGATAAATCCATTTAGGAAAGCACTTTTGACATCCATTTGGAATAACCTGAAATTTTTATGACAAGCAAATGCAAGTAATTAACGAATTGCTTCTAACCTCGCTACTAGTGCGTAAGTCTCGTCATAGTCGATCCCTTCTTCTTGTGTGTATCCCTTGGCCACGAGTCTAGCCTTGTTTCTTATGACTTTTCTTTTTTCGTCCATCTTGTTCCTGAAAACCCATTTAGCTCAAATAATTGATTTACCTTTTGGTTTAGGAGTCAGTTCCCAAACATCATAAATTCTGAATTGTCTGAGTTCTTATTGCATAGCTTCAATCCAGCTTTCATCGGATAAAGCTTCTTCTATACTCTTGGGTTCTATTTCAGAAATAAGAGCCACAGCACTAGACTCTTCTCGCCTTTTGGATTTTGTGCGAATTCCTTCATTGATGTCGCCAATAATAAGATCTTTGGGATGACTGGACTTATATTTCCAATTGCTGGTTAATTTATCGGATTGATGGTCACTTCCTTCACTTGAATCTTCAACAGTCACTTGTTGCTGGTCCTTCAAAGTTTGAGCTGCTTCTTGTGATTTAGACTTTGTAGAGTCTGGAGCAGGTTTAGTCTCTTCGAGATGAGTCTGAATGGATTCATTTTGTGTAGAATCTTGGAATTTGACATTCATTGATTCTTCCACTATTTGAGTCTTCTTATTGTAGACTTTGTATGCCTTGCTTGAGGTTGAATATCCAAGGAAGATGCCTTCATCTAACTTTTCTTCAAACTTACCAACTCGATCATTTGCATTTTTCAATATGAAACATTTGCATCCAAATACACGAAAATATGAAACAATGGGCTTCTTTTCTTTAAATAGTTCATAGGGGTTTTTTTCTAGAATAGGCCTTAGAAAAACTCTATTGATAATATAACATGATGTTGAAATTGCTTCAGCCCAAAATCGTAAAGAGATATTGCTTTCAATTAAAAGAGTTCTAGCAGTTCTAGCCATTTCTTGAAGAGATCTATTTTTCCTTTTCACAACTCCATTTTGCTCTGGAGTATATGGAGAGGAGAACAATTGCTGAAAACCAGATTCTTCACAAAATTTGGCAAAATCTTGATTTTCAAATTCACCTCCATGGTCTGTTTTTATACTTGAAATAACATACCCTTTTTCATTTTGAACATTCTTAGCAAATTTTTCAAAGTAAGAGAAAGTTTCAGATTTACTTGCTAAGAAATATACCCAGGTAAATCGTGAATAATCATCCACAATTACTAGGCAATATTTCTTACCTCCAATGCTTTACGTTCTTATTGGTCCAAAGAGATCCATATGCAAGAGCTGCAGTACACGGTTAGTGGAAACTTGATTTATTGGTTTAAAGGAATTTCTTACCTATTTTCCCAATATACATGGTGTACATAGATCAAACTTTTGGTATGATAAATTGGGTAGACCACAAACAAGCTTCTTTGCTGAGATCTTGGCTATCTACTTCATGTTAATATGCCCAAGCTTTTTGTGCCATAAGCTTGCTTCGTCTTGGATTGAGATTAGACATTGCGACTCATCTGGTTTTACGTCCAAGAGGTAGATATTTCCATATCTTCGACCCATGAATGACTGAGTAGAGTCTTTACTGGTTCCTGAACAAATACCCTCTTGAAAGTTGATTCTAAAACCGGCATCACACAACTGACTGACACTGAGCAGATTGTAATTGAGCCCTTCAACTAAATAAACATTGCTTATTGTGAGGTTCCCAATCTTTACAGTTTCAAATCCTACTATTTTTCCTTTGTTGTTTCCTCCAAATGGGACTTTTTCACCATTCACTTGAACAAGCTTTATGAAGCAATTTGAATCTCCTGTCATGTGTCTCGAGCATCCACTATCCAGGTACCATTTCACCTTTTTCTTGATAGTGACCTGCATTTAAAAAGAGACTCAAGCTTTCTTTGGTACCCATATTTTCTTGGGTCCTTTTGAGTTAGTTTGATATACGGTTTTTGCCCAAACTTTATTGACAGGTCTCCAAACTATAGGACATTCTTTTTCAAAATGATCTGCACTATTACATTTTGAACATCTAAGAGCATTACGACCTACTGGTTTTACAAAGTTCATTTCAAAATGATTTTTGTAAGCATTTCTTGTGGGTCTTTGTTTGATTCTTTCTTTTACTTTAGGAAAATCGATTAAAGGAATAATTTCAGCAGTCATTCCTAAACCAGATTTATTGAAATAAGATCTTTGAACATAAAGTATTTTCTCCAGTTTTTCAAATCCTAGAGAAAATCTTTTGGAAATATTTGAAATGTCATTTTTCAAAAATGCATTTTCTTTTAAAAGATTATCTTTACTTTCTTTGAGAGAAGAAACATTCTGTTTTAAGCATTTCACTTTTTCTTCCAAAACATTCTCTTATTGTTTTAAAGCAGAGTTTTCTTTTTTGAGTTCGGAAATTCTTTTAAGAGAAGTCTTAAGACTAAAACATAATTCATCAATATATTTTGAAACTTTAATAGGGATTTTAAAGTTACTTACCTCAAATTCACTTTCTAAATCTAAATCAGTCTCGGAGTTTGATTCTAAATCTGATTGTGCCATTAGACATATGTTGGCATAATCATCATCACTATCTTCGTACTCTGTATCACTCCAGGTTTCTGCTTTGAAAGCTTTACGATATTTTTCAGTTTTTCCTTTCTTCTTCCTTAGAAGAGGACAGTTCGGTCTGATGTGTCCATTTTTCTTACATTCAAAGCAAACTACATCTTTGTTTGATTCATCATCTTCAGCAGACTTGGTCTGTTGCTTTTGAAAACTTTGTTTCTTTGCATTGAATCTTCTTCCTTTTCTATTCAACTTTCTGAATCTTCTTATCATGAGAGCAAGTTCTTCATCATCCATGTCGTCTTCAGAATCTGTTACATCAGAATCATCATTAGATTTTAATGCAATAGATTTCTTACCTTTAGGATCTTCGTCTTCATTGATTCGTTCCACTTCATAAGACTGAAGGGTCCCAACCAACTCATCGACAAACAGTGGCATGATTCTTTGGGTCTCTCTGATTGAGGTCTTTATATAATTACAATCCTTAGATAGTCCACGCAGTAGCTTGTTTACTTTCATGGGATCAGAAATTGGTTGACCTTGATTTTCAAGACCATTCACGATTTCTGTAAAATGACTAAACATGTCAGTTATAGATTCTCCTGGTTTCATTATGAAGGCTTTGTATTGATCGAGAAAAATGTTGATTCTAGTCTCTTTCACTCGATCGGTTCCTTCATAAGTAATGTGTAATCTATCCCAGACTTCTTTGGCTGTATCACAAGAAGATATTATGTTATATTCAGTAGGTGATAAAGCACAATATAAAAAATAAATTGCTTTAGCATCAAGAGCTTGTCTCTTGATTATCTCTTCCTGACTCATTTCGATGGACTCAATAGTGTCCTTTCCTCTTTCTGAGACAGATGCAGCTTTAGGAACGATTCATTTTTCTACAACATCCCATTCCAGAGGATCCTTTGATCTTAATAACGCCTTCATCTTGTTTTTCATATGTTGTAGTCTTTTCCATCAAAGTAAGGCGGTCTGGTGTTGCTTTGCCCTTCTACTAGCCCTGGAACCAACATACTAGCCATGGATCTTTTACTCTTAAGTAAAACACTTCAAACAAAGTGAGTACACGAGCTCTAATACCAATTGAGATAGCTAGTATAAGCACCTAGAGGGGGGTGAATAGGTGCACAAACAATTTATCGAGATACGGAAGTGATTCTTGGCAAATGATAGAAAGGAAATTTTTTCTTGATTAACAAAATGAAATACAATCAAGGTAAAGAGAGTAAGGAAGAGAAAATTGAACACAGGGTTTATAGTGGTTCGGCTTAATCCAAGCCTACGTCCACTCTTCTGCACTGACAGCCCATCGGCTGGATTCCACTATGAACAAAAGAGAAGTTACACAATAGCTTTCCCTTGATTCCACAGTGTAGATGTTCTACCACATCTCCTCAAGGTTTTTCACAAATATAGACTCTCTTTTGAATACAATGTTTCGCTCAAAGGAATTGTCTAAACAACAGGAAGCTTTCAGACTTTGGAATTTTTCTATCGCGCACACCTCGAACAACTTAGAACGTCTTCCTTATATACTCATTTATGCCATCATACCCATTGGCACTTACCAAAGGAATTCCTCCAATCTACCCGTTGGACGGAATCAATTAAGAAGATTATTCGAGCTATTAAAGGAACGTGTCGATAGCCCATCAATCCTGTTTGCCCATACAATCAGGATCTCGGTTTCCATAAGTAGAACCTTCCAAGAATATTCAGGCAATCATCGGATCTTCAATCATCAAGTAAATCTCGATCCATCAAGGATTCCGTTATGTCTTTTCCAGCCACGAGATCTTCTCCAGTTGATAAGGTCATATCCTTAACGAAACATCCAGTTCTAGATAACCTTTCTTCAACGGATTAGAGACTGTCAATGAGGATAGACTTTGAGTCTTGAGTCTGGCTGTCCAGAGGTCTTCAGACTTTAAATAGCAGAGTCTGCAAACCTTCAGACTAGACTGATGGAAGATTTCTCCAACAGCTTTCTCTGCTCTTTCTTCCGCATCTTCCGAGAAAAGAGGAGCCCGCTTTTTTTTTTTTTTTTTTCAAAATACTATCCCTCCCTCTCTCTCAAGAACCTGGCCAGTGGCCTCCCGAGCTCAGACCTGCCGCCTTCGGCACGTCGCCTCCGCGTCTGTTGTCGCCTTCAGGAGCCACTTCCTCTCTGTCGCTCCCAAGAGCCCCGCCGATCGCATCCCGAGCTCAGATCCGACGCCTCCACCACGTCGCCTCTAGGAGCCACTCTCTCTCCCTCTCTCTCTCTTCTAAGAGCCCCTGCCAGTCACATCCCGAGCTCAGATCCGCCTCCACCGTAGCTGCCGGATCCCGAGCTCATATCCGCCTCCGCCCTCCTTCTTAGCGTCCTTTTTCGTGTTTTGGTGATGCAGAGGCGGTTCAATGTGCCCGCCATAAGGAGATTGAAGGACATACAGTGCTACAGAGGCAAGAGGTACATCTCGGCTGCCTCTTGAATATTGAGGAAGGATGAAATAAAAGGCAGTAATTTCTTCAACACACCAAATATCAACAAGACAAAAACCATGCCTTCTTCTTCTCATCCATGGAAATACGACGTATTCGTGAGTTTTAGAGGCCGGGACGTGAGGAGGAAGTTCTTATCGCACCTCTTCCACCGGCTAAAACGGGATGGGTTTCGCTGCTTCAGCGACGATGACAAAGATAACATTGGGGAAAAGATCAGGGTCAAGCTCTTCAGAGCGATCCGCTACCCGAGGTTCGCCCTCGTCTTGTTCTCCGTGAACTATGCCGACTCCAAGTGGTGCCTGAACGAGCTGGTCCAGATCCTCGAGTGCAGAAGAAAGCGCAAGAAACAGGGCCACGTGGTTATTCCTGTATTTTTTCGTGGCGTGGACGCAACCGAACTTTCGAAGTTGACTAGCGGAACAAAATTTGGGCGGGGCTTCAAGAGGTTGTGTAGGATAGCAAGAGACAAGGAACAGATTCGAAAATGGAAGCGTGCCCTAGCAAAGGCTAAGCATATTTCGGGTTTCGATTTGCAGAACGACGCCAATGGGTACGTACCTTTGGTTCTTACTCCATGTCGAAGCTTATCGCAACCTGTTATTTGTTCCTTTTTTATTGTTGTGTGTGATCCACAAAATTGATTGAGGGAGCGGAACAAGTAGAAGCCTCTTTTGACTTTCCTAAAAAGTTCTATTGCCATTTCTAAAAAATTACGAAAAGATTTAAAACTTACAAGATTTTATATGTAAAATAAGGATAATTCCAAAAATCATCTCCACTTATTGTTCTAATGTCACTTTGCATCCTGAATTTTGATAATTTATAATTTGTATTCCTATACAGAATTCTGGTATTCAAGAGACTAATCTATGTTCAAACTCATCCAAACCAATAAACCATTCTCCTTTCCTCGTCTTTCTGTCGCCCCTGCTCTTTCAGTTGTGGGTTCACACCACCGACACCAACCGACATCACACCGCCTCTGACTACTGAGCCCCCCCCCCCCCCTCTCTCTCTCTCTCTCTCTCTCTCTCTCTCTCTCTCTCTCTCTCTCTCATATTATGTTCTATGTGTCTTCCTATTCTCGGCCACGGTTGCTGTTGAGCTCGATAGGTCACATAGCTCAGCTAGGGTGGTGGTTGGTGGCTGGTAGGAATAGCACACTAGATGTTGGCGACGCCGGGAGGGAAGGGGCTGAGCAGTGAGTGATGGATGTGTTAGGATTTTGGGTGAGTGAGTTTTCACTGTGAGTGAAATTGTAACGGTGGAAGGGACAAAATTGGGAGGAAAAAAAAATACAATTTCTTAAGTAGGACCAAATTTAGATGCAATTAGAATGCTTTTTTTGGGTTTGCAAAACTCAAGATGTAAATTAATATGATATTGAAAAGTGAGAATGCTTTGTGATACTTTCCCCGTAGAAAGAAAGAAAAGAAAAGAAAGTAAAAGCAAAATGCCGTATCAAATATTCCCCAAGTTTGTAGTGGGCATTGTTGAGAATTTGGGAAAAAAAAATGAAAACTATAAAGTGAGACAAATGCAAACAAGATAGATCCTCGGTTCCAATTAGTTCAATCCAGAAAACGTATAAGAGGGTCAACTATCTTTCTTCCGCTAGAAGTTCCTTTTGAGGTTTCATACCCATTTTGGGCCGAATTTTGCAGTTTCATACTTAAAAGCATGATAACATAGGAGAACTCGAGAAAATTATTGACGAAGAATTCTTTGTGCTTAATATTCACTGTTTTTGAGGCCTTCGGTGTTGCTTCTTCTCGTGCATGGTACAATGCAAAGCAAAACGATCGAGAAAGACCATAGAAAACAAAGTAGGCGCACCCTCCTCTGCCGTAGGATGAGGTTGCTATGGAAAGTAGAGCTTAGTTGATCGTCATTTCTTCGTTGCACATGCCAATGCCTGTGGTGATTTAGTCAAGCTCGATTCTTCTATTCATATACCGTAGACAATTGAGTACAAGGTTTGTCATATAATGTGCCTGTGGTGATTTGTCGTATGTTGTCTCTTGGGATATAATGTGCATGTTTATTTCCTCATTCACATTGCTCATATAATTTTTGTACTACCATTTAACATCAGCAATGAAGCGCAGCTCATTGATATAATAATCGAGTCCTTAGACAATAAGTTCCGTCAACATGCCATCGAGACAGAACCTACACAAGGTTGTGAGGAAGGGTATAAAGGGGGAATTCATTATGCAGGAGGTCATCCATTGGCCGTGGAAAGGTCTAGTTCCTACCTTAGTGATAAGTCAGTAGATCGACGGCCTAAGATATTGGAACCCGTTGGGCCATCCGGAGGTCGAGGTGGCAGTGCTTATGATGATGGAAAATTCGCTGGTGGAGGGCAAATTACTACTGTCCGTGTTAACCCGGGTGTCGATTCCATCACCATCGATTATAAACAAGACGGGGCTTTGGAGTGTTCTTTCGAGCAAGGCAGACATCCTGACAGTAAAAATTTTCCGGTCAGTATCCTATTACTCGTAAAAGTTTCAATGGGCTATAAGTTTTCTTGCATCTGGATCATCATGGTTAAGAGACGGATGGAAGTATGCGTGCTTCAATCACGCATAAGCACATGGACAAGAAGCAATACCCCATGATATGATTAATATATACTCTAATATAGTATTGTTGAAAAGAAGTTCACGTAGAGGGAACAATAGATCAAAAGGACGGAAAAGAGTATGACATTTAGGTTTCATCCATGAATCAAAAGTAAAGAGAATGGTTGACATTTACAAAAATTCTTGCATTTGTTGCAGGTCGAATTGGATAAATCAAATGAGCACCCGACTTCAATCTCGGGCCAAAATAAAGACTTCCGAACTCAACGCTTTGAAGAGGGGCTATATTTACGTTTTCCAAAACCCGGAAGAGTTATCCTGCGACCTCTTTGTCTTGACCATAAGAGTAATTATGGCCGCCTTCCTCATCTGATTGGATTGCGCTTTCTGAGTAATCCAATTGGAGCGCACTATAGGAGTAATTATGGCCTCCTTCCTCATCCAATTGGAGCGCACTTTATGGGTAATTATGGTACGGCTATTTCGAACTATGAAATTCATACATGTCGCGTCAAGGTTTTCAGGCCTTTCGGAAGCGGAGGTGAAACATCCTGGGATTTTGTTGACGGAGAGGGGATTCCTATTGGGTACGCAGACTTCTTTAAGTGCAATACTTTTGGAGCCAGCGATGCCACCAGCGTCGAACCGCAAAATATTTATGGTAAAAATGGCGGGGGCACTACTTTCGAGGTTGTATCTAGACTCTTCCTTTCTCTTTTTTCCTTTTCCACTTGAATGTATAAGTTTATTTTTCTAGGTTATTGTAACATTAGTCGATTACGGCATGATGAACCTCGAGACTCTTCACAATGGCTTCGCAAATGCACATGAAAAGCTCATACCAAAGGCAACCGAGGATCGGCACCATTGTTAGAAAACCAATTGGAACAATTAATGACTTGACTTTATTAAAACTAGGCTTAGGCAAAGACAAACCTCGCCACAAACAAAAAATAGGTCAAGTTTTGATTTAAAACATGAAAATTATTACCAAATTGATTAAAAACGTAATTTACACAAATTTTATCATATGTAATTTATTGTATTAATCTGAATCGTATTTCAAGAGAGATCTACCAATTACTTTTTTTTATTGAATGATGCAACATATAGTCATTCACGTTGAATATATCTTTTTGTGGCGTATTTGTAGGTTAAATTGAAACACAGAGGGTATGTATCTTCTTTTTCTGGATATTTTTATGCATATGACAGTCACACTCTAATCAACTTGTCCACATTCGGAACCAACAAAAGAATATTGGGACCCATTGGTCGAGAGGAAGGGGAGTACTTCTCCTTACCATCAGAAGCTGGCAGAGTGGTCGTGTTTTCCGGGACAATTGGTGATTCTCTCGAATCTATCGAAGCACGAGTCAAGCTATACTATAACAAGTACTATCCCTTCAGGTCTGTGGGGTTATTTGGGTGGCCAAGTGGGTCAGAGTGGAATTATGGCAATCAGCACAGCACTGTGACGAATATCATTGTTGAACTCAATTCAAGTGAAAAGCGATTCGTCCGATCAATCATATTACAGTATGAAGTGAAGAATAAAGAATTGTGGCAATCGAAGAGAGATGGTGGCACTGATGAAAATATGTTCCATACAGTAGGAAGAGCCAAGATCCCTATGGTATGTCTTGTACATACATATGCTCTATAAAATCCTACGAAACTTCCACTGACTACGTTGGCAGGAGTCTCTTTTGCAGCTTGAATGATGAGTTTGAAGGTTATGTCTATTATTGCAGATTTAAATTTATTATCCGAATGAAGATCTAACTTCAATATCCAGGTATCCGAATGAGTATATGACTTCAATAACGAGGTATCCGAATGAGTATATGACTTCAATATCGAGGTATCCGAATGAGTACATGACTTCAATATCCAGGTATACTTTTGCATCTTCCAAAGAACCAATTAAAGGTATTAGATCTCTCACTTTTCAAACCAACGAAAGAACGATCGGACCTATTGGCGACGAAGAGGGAAGGTATTTCTCATCTCCAACAACAGGTGGCAAAATTGTTGGATTTTACGGGTGGAGTGGAGAACATCTTGAAGCAATTGGAGCATATATTGAACCGATCTCTCATCTCTACCCAATTAGATCGATCAGGCCATTTGGAGGCCTAGGTGGATGTGCTTGGGACAACGTCAAATTCAATGGTGTGAGGGAAATTGTTGTAATATCTGACATGTTATCTGTAACTGTCATGTTTGTGTACAGTAAGAGTGGTGAACAAGTTTGCTTAGTTAAGCATGGTGACCACACAGGAGAAGACAAGGCTAAGGTCACCAAGGTTAGTGTTTTTTCCCTCTCTGATTCGTGGCTGTTTAATTATTCATATCTCATTGTCGAGATGATGTTGATATGTGTCTGGTCACGTGATATAGTAAATTAAACTCAATAAATAAGTTTTGTTTACACCACTCGTCCAATTTTGAGATATACTTTTGAGATTGCACAGGTTACATTGTATTTTCTACGGGAGTACTTGACATCAATAGCTGATTAGATACAAGAGGATGGTGCTATCCAATCGCTCACATTTTGCAGTAATAGAAGAAGACTTGGTCCCCTTGGCAAGGAGACAGGGAGGTACTTTTGATATCCATCACCCGGGAGCAAAATCATCGGCTTCTATGGAACATGCAACGACGAGACTCTCAATTCCATAGGAGTGTATGCGCAGCCCATACCGAGACTGTATCCTTTCAACACCACTGGGCCCTTCGGAAACTCTGTTAGGACTCCATGGGATGATGGCGTGCATACTGATGTGAGGGCATTTTATATCATTTCTGCCGATGTAATTCACTCCATCAGCACTGTGTACGATAATAATGGTTCCTTCGTCGACTGCTCTCGACATGGCAGAGGAGATGAGTATCCAGGCATCTGGGTTCGTCCATATCTCAACCCCTCTCTGGTTTTTTTCTTTCTTCTGTGTTTTTTCTGTCTGTAAGTCGTTCATGTATGCATGTTGCTGTTCATGCCGTTCTTGGCTTCATGAAGCACAGTTTCTTTTCATCGAAAACTGAGGCACTTCTTTTGGCATCCTGTATCTCGAACCTTAATATGTTTCCACAAGAAAAACGTGTCTCACTTTGCTATTCCTGCAGGTAAAGCTGGATTATCCCCAGGAGCGTCTAATTGCGATATCGGGTTTCATGAAGGGAAATGAAAACACTCCTGACACTATCATTCACGACCTGAGTATACATACCACGAAGACCACTTACGGGCCGTTCGCATGGAGCAGATGGTCAAAGATGGATCCTAATGTGTCGATGGAATTTCGCATCCCATTGGAACCAGGCAGTGGCAGGATGGTTGGCTTTTTCGGAAGGGCGGGATCACGTCCTAATTCTATTAGAGCGCGATTGGAACCCTATTAGATTCAAGCCGCTCCCTTCCCCCAAGCTCTCTTTCTTTTTCCTTGGGCTTGTGATTGCAAGAAACTTCTTTTTTGTTTCTCTTTTGAGACGATGAAATAACTCTTTCTTTCAAGCCCTGCTCATGGTAAGTTTTGCCTAATCTGACGATTAACTGAGAGACTCTCCGAGGCACAGCTGGGGTTATGTTTGCATGTGAAAGCCAATAGTGAAAGAGAGAAAAATGAAGAACCTCTCAACCACAACATAACCCTTGGATTTTTTAGAGATCAAAGAGTTAAAACGGGCACTCCCATCTTAAGTTAGGTCATGTACTGGAGCAAAATTGTTAAAAGCATTAATTTTAAAAATATAAATGTTGTTTCGAAATAAAATGAGTAGAAAGTGTAAGAAAGTACCCTTGTAAGGAAAATAATTAATTCTTACAAATCATAGTCCTATGTGTCAACCTTAGTAGCAATCCTTAGAAAAGACATGGTTATCATATATTTATATAGATATAGATTCTGAATTAAACTTGGTAGATTTTTTATTCCTATTGCGCTCTATTTCACATCTATTTTAATCAATTTCGCAAGCTAATATGGTTCTGATTTAGTCAAAACAGTTGGGCGTCTATCATCAACTGATCGTTTCTCCTCGTCTCTGCCCCTAATGTCCTGGCTTTCTACAGAAAAAAAGAAAAAGAAAAAAACGCACGACTAGAAGTTCTCGATGAAATAAAAAGGTTAATATTTGAATGCAGCCATGTACAATGGTTCCATTTACGTCTCCACGCATTAACTGATTGGAAGTAGCTTCTTCTGCCAACGCATACTTTCTATGAGGCGTCGAATCCACGTCTGAGGTTTCAGACATGTCTCTGTCACGTGAAACAAGGCTCTTTTAGCTTGACGAATTCAAACCAAATTGTCCTCAAGCGAGCGAGCAAGTTGCTTCTTCAGTTCTTTGAACCAAACCAACTCCACTCCGCAACTTGTCTGAACATTCAATTGAATAAGCAGTCTGTCCTGATGGCGGAGCTTTCATTCATCCCCTTTTCTCAGTCGCAACTTGCGCCTCCTGTTTACGTATACACTTTACGTGCGCGGAAGAGTTGCGCTTTTTGCAGTCTCCCACATGGGAACCGAAGAGATCGAGCGACGCATTTCGTCATCTGCTTTGATCCACTCCAGGAAGTATGATGTGTTCGTGAGCTTCAGACGTGAGGACATAAGGAAAACCTTCGCGGCCCACCTCTTCCATGCGCTGAAGCAGGCGGGGATCTACTATTTCAGGGACAATGACAAAGTGGAGACCGGGGTTTTCATTGAGCCCAAGCTGCTCGACGCGATTCGCAATTCTAGGTTGCCCTCGTTGTGTTCACCACCAATTACGCTGACTCGTGGTAGTGCTTGAATGAGCTGATGAAGATCCCGGCGTGCAACAGGAGGTTCAGAGATCATCAGGGTCACGTGGTTCTGCCCATTTACTATGATGTTGTGCCGGGGGACGTTCGAAAACAGAGCGGGCGATACGGGGATGGTTTCGGAAGGTGTTGGGCCACCCACACGGACGATTTGCTGGTGCAGAAGTGGAAGGATGCGCTTAAAGAAGCTGGGGATTTGTCAGGATGGCACTTGAATAATGACGCTAATGGGTAAAAGCATTTAATAAGTTCACTCCTGAAAATGCTCATATTTGTGGTCGATTTGAAATAGGGGTGTGTATGGTCCGGGCGGGTGGTTTCCAACCTAGAACCAGGAACCGCCCGCTAAGGACCAATTCCGAAAAATTGGAACCGGGATCCACCTATTTGTTACATGGATCCACCTGGGAACTGGACCGCCGGTCTGGTCTGGTTCCCAGGTGGATCCATAGAACCGATCTTGACGCGAAACAAGTTTTGAGCTTTGAAATTCCAAGTTCCAATCTCCAAAAAGTAAAACAATAATTAATAGATGATTGCTCAACATTAAATAATAGTTAGCTACACGTGAATGACAAAAAAAACCAAGTGTGGTGGGGAGAAAAACCCTCAAGATGACTCATAGGGTATCTCTACTTCCAGCAAGCATGCCACCAGTAGCTGATATCCACCTCAAGTATTCTTGTTGTATGAGACTAGCTGGAGATGTTAGACAGGAAACAAGCTGCATTTGCTCTAGAGTAGACTCCCCCAAATCCACATCCTCCACAGTCAACTCTTGAGCATCCAAATCGTCCTCAGGAGTTAAACTCTCACTCTCCAAACCCCTCACATCACGTTCCGATGCAGAGAATCTGCGAATGACTCCTTGAATCTCTCCACTATCCATCATCGATAATGGATCTACCTCGTAATCTTCACCAGCATCTGCCATTGTCGACTCAATTTCCATGACTTTCGGAGGTGCAACAATAGAAGTCGCAACATCTTTGGAGGCCACATTTTCTGCCAGAGAATCTGCCCATTGAAAGAAATCACAAGCTCCATGTCCCGGTGTTCAAGCCAACACAAGTTAAACAAACAACAGCCAAAAGTGCAATCTTGTGAGTACCAGATGATTAGAACCAATGAGCACAAGGGAAGAAACAAGATTGGCACCTAGCAAACTTGCAAAATATGGAAGGGGACAATTTCCACGCAATCTGCATAGACTAGGAAGATTTGCTACACTTCTAATAATTCATAGATCTCAACAGGTAAGAGTAAGACAGGATTTCCCATTGCCACTCTCCTTAACTGCATTTCGCTAGGCCTACTAGAGGATGTGTTGGAAGTTATGAATAAGATGCAACAATGAATTCTTTTATTTCAAAATTCTGCCCAAATCATCTTAGAAATTTGATGACAATGTTAGGGACAACAAAGCTTCTATGTTTTGCACACAACCTATGAAAAAGTCACAATGGACCAAAGAACCACCAAAACTGCAGCTTTGGATTGGGCTTCATATACATAATTGCTGCCTCAAACAGCAAGCAGAAAAAACTTCAGCTACAAGAGCTATCAACTCCAGCAAGAAGCCCTCAGCTGTAATCCCCAACTTTTGGTTAGCAACTTGTCGGTACTAGCCAATGAGAAATGGGTACAATGTGAAAATAATTGTTCATCAAAGTACGACAAGATTCAGCATACTTCACCACTTATTCATTTAGCCACTTTTTGGTGTGAAGGAGAGAATTGAAAAAACTACAGGTCCTAAAAAGTACTTCTGCGAGAGCAACACTAAAGGCGGCATGTGTGAGCTACTAAAAATTGAACTCAAACAATTATTGAAAATCTCACCACATATATTCCTCCCACTTCAACTTGTAAACTCTATGGACCGTCAATCTCCTGTTAATCTCCTTGTTAATATCATCCATATCTAACAAAAAGAAGATATTAAATAAAGTATTCAGTTAGTAGATAATAGATATACAAAAGAATTACATGATGAAATGAAATAGACTTACCCAATTCAAAATTTTATGCATTTTCGATACATTCTTTAACATTAACCGGCTCAAGAATTGCTGTCAACCAATTTTGAGTGCACATCAAAGCTTTCACAACTCTAGGAGTCAAAGAACTCCGAAAACCATCAAGCACACGACCATAAGTACTAAAAGTTGATTCTGAAGCAACGGTAGTAACAGGAATAGATAAAATATCCCGAGCCATCAAAAGATAAGAATTTAAACTTTTGGCAAGCAACACTCCACCATTTCAAAATGTCAAGATCACGACCATCTTCAAGTTTAGCTTTAAGATATCGATCAAGCCTAGATAAGTTGCCATCGGACTTTTTCTTCTCCTCATTAAGAAAGTCATCATACGAAGGCTCTTGCACGTAGAAATTTAAGCTGCAATTGTCCTATTCATTTCCCTCATTGAAATAAGAATCACAGCTACTACCGACATTAGTAGAACTTACCAATTCGCCATCCAAATTTTTGTCTCTAGAAGTGTGACAAGATTTTTCGTAAAATTTAAACATACGTTCTAGGGCAAACTTCACCTTATCAAACATCTCATCAACTTCTGCAGCATCATCATAAATGAGTTTATAACAATACGTCACATAATTCAGTTTTTTTCTAGGATCCAATGTTACTGCAATCAACACCATCACATTTACTTTTTCAGAACTCCTATATTTGTCAAACTTATATTTCATTTTCAAGCCCATAACTCTCACCCTATGATCAAAAGCCTTTGTCGCTTCTCGCAAATATTTATATAAAGAAGCTATCCCCACAAAATAATCATATGAAGTGATATACAAACTTCCGGAGATCTTCTTGGTGGAATCATAAAACTTCTTCAAAAAATTAGAAAGGACAATAACAAAATTAAGCTCAGTTAAGAAAGAAACATCTTCTTCTTCCATCGTTTCAAAAGCTTTTCTTAGCTTTATGGCACTCTCTAACATTAGGTAAGTGGAATTCCACCTAGTTGAGACATCAAGACAAACTGAACATTTATAAGCAATCCTTGTATTTACAATACAATCTCGAAATGTCTTAGCTCTCATAGGAGAACTCTTCACATACCTAACCACGTTTCGAATACATGTAATGGAATCACATATCTTGGCCAAGCCATCCTTCACAATCAAGTTTAATATATGAGCCTTGCACCCCATGTGTAAAGATTCACCATCTAAGATCAATAGCCTCTCTCTTGAAAATTTTTCTTTCAAATAATTAATGGCCACATCATTTGAACTAGCATTATCCACTGTGATTGTAGACACTTTTTTCTCTATTTTCCACTCATATATGCATTTCTCAACTACTCTCCCAATATCTCTGCCCTTGTGACTAGCTATCACCACAAAATTGATGATCCTTTTGTGCAATTTCTAATTTTCATTGATAAAATGGGCAGTAAGGCATAGATAGTTCAAATTTTGAATGGAACTCCATGTATCAGTCGTGAGTGCGATCCTAAAATTAAGCTTACAAAAAGAAGTCTTCAAATTTCTTTTTTCACAAAAATACAACTTCATGCAATCCCTAGCCACCGTAAATCGCGACATATGCTTGAAGAAAGGTTGTAATTGATTCACATATTCACGAAATTCAACATGTTCAACAATCGAAAATGGTTGTTCATCAATTATAATAATTTGAATAAGCATTTGCCTACATTTCTCCTGATCAAACTTTCATGTCGTTAAAATTCCACCACTCCCAATACTACTAGTAGTATCTCCTCCTATCATTTGAGTTCCATCTACTCTTTGTGATGGAAACAATTTTTGCCTTTTATCCACATTGCAAGGATACTTATTGCACTTTCTCAAGTGCTTCAACACATTTGAAGTACCATTATCAACGTGGTACGAATACTTGGATCTGCAGTAATTGCAAAATACATCAACTTTCCCATTTGTGTGAGTTGTTCCTCTTCGAAAATGAAGCCAAGCTGCTGATTTTCGCTTACTAGGAGGAGGACATGGACAAGAACCGAATACCTTATTTGTTTTGGATGTTTCTTCAAAGTTTTCACCTTCTTGTGATGTTGATTCCACTATTGGCATTATTGCATCATAGGATTCCTCTACTTCCATTGACATGTTAATGAATCACCTAAATCAAGCAACGCACTGTCAACACTTAAACAATTCTCATGGAGCTAAATCATATTTTACTTACAACAGAAAATAGATATAAAATCATATTTTCTTTTCATATTTTGGACCATACAACTTTTTGACAAACAACATTCATGCTGTCAAAATATTCATTGAGTAAGAGGACAATCAATTATCCTGCTTACAAAGAAGCGAACAAAAGGACCTCCAAAGCTAGAACCCAGATATGGCAGGAGCAAAATAAATAAAGGAATGCAAAAATGCTTTTTAAATGCCACAACATTTTTCTTCAAAGTAAAGAGCCAAATATTATTTTTCTTTTCAAAGAATAGATTCCTTTTGTCTTATGAAAACCTAAATTCGTGAAACAACCACTTCCCATTTCCAATGTCAATACCTCAAGCTCCAAATGAAAATTTCCACCTCAAAGACAATCAGAAGAATGCAAGGACACCCCAAACAAAAATCAAACAGATGACAAATAAAGCCAAAAATATTTCCCACCACAAGATGATTAGGCTATCAAACCAAGTGTTTGTCCTTGATCACACCAACAAATTGACTCATAACAGAAATTGTATAAATCCTTTCGAACAGTACCTGTGAATTCCACTTAAATAATATCGAGGAATATAGCTTAAGCACGAAAGAGAAATAAGAATATTATTGTTCCGATATATCAATATGACTTTTGTTGGTGAAGGAGAATAATGACCCCTCTGGTTCCCGCATTAATGTTCATCCAACTGGTGAGCTGCTCACTCCCGAAGTTCTAGCCAATCATTTGAGCTGAAATTTGGAGGGTAGGTTCCTCTTTTTTGCCTCTTCCTTCTCTCTGAACGGATTTGGCTGGGTCGACCTACGTCTCCAGATCTCACTAACCCTAGGAGCTTCACATCTGCTGTTCGTTTGGTCTGATTTTCATTGTTCACCTTCGACGGACTCCTCCTATTGGTTCGGCATTCCATCCCAGCTGCTGCGACTGCCCCCTCTCTTGGTGCCTAGTAAGTCCCTTTCCCGAATCGTTTATGTCGAATTGCGGGTAGGGTTTATCGGGTTGCTCTGGTTTGTTTTGTTCTGCTAGGATTGATGGACTCGGGGTTGAATCGAGTCCTCGCGGAGGATGGGGAGACCTCTGCTTGAAGCTCCTCTCCTGCTGCTACTGAGATTTAGTTATTGGCTAGTGCTTTGATGAATGACCAGAATCTTGGGACCTCGAATCCATCTGTTGTGTTTGGTAGTGGCGATGCGCAACCCCCTCGAGCTCTAGCTGCTACTAGAACTCGTAGTAGGGGTAGGTCGCACTCGAACGTCCTCAGCAGAGAAGAGAGTTTAGTAAGGCGAACCCTCGCACTTGGGTTGCGGTTGCGAAGACCGCGGCTATAGGGTACGAGCTGGAATATACCCCTCCGACTTTCAGGAACAACAAACTGGTCATTGTTAGGACAGAGCAAGATTTACAAGCGGCAGATCCTAGGCTACACGACTGCTTATTGGGTTACTTTCTTGGGCGACGCCTCCCATTTAAAGTTGTTGAGGAGGCTCTAAAAAAAGCTTGGGGACCAAACCTATTCGAGATCATGTCCAATGGACAAGGATACTTCCTTCTCCATATCTCAGACAGGGACTTTAGGCGGAAACTTCTTGAAGGCGACCCTATAACTATTGCTAAAATTCCTCTAGTTCTGCAGCAGTGGACCCCTGGTTTGGAGCTTAGGAAAACTGCTAAGCTTTCAGTGCCGGTATGGGTGAAGCTAACGAAGCTGCCTTACTCTTTCTAGTTAGCACAATCCATTGGTAAAGTGGCTAGTGCTTTGGGAAACCATTATATGTGGATCACCGAATTGAACAATTGAAGGCAATGTCGTTTGCGCAGGTCTGCGTTGAGATAACTGCTTATCAACCTTCGTGTGCCTCAATTGAGCTAGAACATGAAGGAGAAACCATTGAGGTTGGAGTTGAATATGAATCGAGGCCAGTCGCCTGCTTGAGTTGCGGAATTTTTTGTCACAAGTGCCCTCTATCTGTGGAAAAACCTTTTGCTCGTGCCTTCAAAGCACAACCTTTGGTCTCTACATCCAGAGTTCGTCCTGCTCCTACTGCAGATACGGTTCTTCCCTCTCCGTTGGATAATGCCCTTGCTCAGCAAGTGGTGGTTGAGGCCTCTTTGGCCCCTGTTTTACCTTCGGCTACACCACAGATGCCGATGCCTGTAGTCCCTGATCCCACCAGCATCCTACTTGTTGGACCGTTTGGTTCGGGTGAAGACAAGATTCTAGCCCCGGCGACTTTGCCTCAGGACTCTTCTGATCCTATTCTTGCTGATTTGGGTTGGAAGAAGGTCAAGAATAAGAAGAAAAAGCAGTCTCCAGCCATGAATGAAGCTTCCTTCCATCTTGCCCCGCTCAGTGAAGGGGGGCAGTTCTTGAAACTGAAGTCCCCTCTACCGTCGAACCTAGCTACTATGGTGAGCTCCAAGCCTTTGAAAAGCTCCTCTCAGGTTACTCTCAGAGCTAATCAAGGGGGATCCCAACAAAAGTCGGGTCTCTCATCCCCTGTTGGCTCTCACCATAATTCGGATGTAGATGAGATTTGTAGTGTGAGTAGATTGGTTGCTCTGAGTGATGATGATCTGCTCTCATATAGACCTCTATCCTCAAAAGGCCCGAGTTCTCCTAAGGCGGTTATGAGCGTTCAGGACCAATTTTTGTTACTTCCATTGGACCCTCCTGCACCGCCCCCTTCGGCTGTTCCTAAGGCGACTTCTACTAGTCGCAAGGCCTCCAAGAGGAGGTAAGTCCCCGTTCCCCCTCCTAATGTTTTTTGGCTTCTGGAATATTAAAGGCATGTTGAATCCCATCAGACATGTGGAAATTATAAAGTTTGTTTCTTCAAACAAGTTGTGCTTGGTGGGGCTTTTTGAGACTAAAGTTCCTGAATCACTTTTTGATTCCATATCTTTTACCTTGCTGAGAGGATGGAAGTGGGTTGCCAACTATGATTGTGAGTGGTAGAATTTGGCTCGGGTGGAACTCGAATTTTGCAAATTTTGATCTTATCTCTACTAGTGCTTAGGCTATTCATGGCCGCTTCAAGCTTAATGCCGGCAATACTTCTTGCTGCATTTCAGCGGTGTATGGAGAGCACACTTTTGTCAAACGCAAGTCTCTATGGGAGGATCTCATCCATTGCAATGATCTTTTTCAAGATTCGGCTTGGCTTGTGGCGAACGATTTCAATGCTATAAAGGATCCTTCGGACCATTTTGGTGGTTTGAATACATGGTTGCCATGTATTGATGACTTCCGGCTTTGTCTTGACCAAACAGAATTAATGGACCTAAGGTATGTTGGTCTCCGGTATACTTGTTCAACTTCAGCTAGTCCCTCTAGGAAGCAAAGGAAGATTGACAGGGTCTTAGTTAACATTAAATGGAACATCAACTTCTCCTTCTCGGAAGTGGCTTTTTTGAACCCCGGAATATCTGATCACTCTTTGATGTTTGTCAGGGTCATTAATCTGCCGTCCAAGAAGAAGCCTTTTAAATGCTTCGACTTCTGAACTGAGCATCCAAACTTTCTAACTATTGTCCAGCAAGCATGGAACTCTCCAGTGATTGGCTGTCCCATGTTCAGGCTTGTCTCTAAATTGAAATTTCTAAAGGCTCGCCTCAAATCGCTTAACCAAGAAGCTTTCTCGGACATCTCTATTAGAACTACTGAAGCTAAAGAAGCTCTTCAGTCTACTCAGGTTGGTCTCCAATCTAACCCTAATAATGTTGATCTTGCAAAACTTGAAAGATGCCAACGGCATATTTTCATAGACCTTCGTGGTCAAGAAGAATACTTTTATCGCCAAAAATAAGAGTTAAATGGCTTAAGGAGGAAGATCGCAACACAAAGTTTTTCCACAATTATGTGAAGGCAAGACACCTCACCAATCGAATCCTCTCTGTTAAGGACTCCTCTGGCTCTCTTATTTCTGATCCAACTCAAGTGCCGCAATTTTTGTCTCTTTTTTCTCGAATCTATTATCCCCCCATGCTGCCCTTATCAAGCCGTCCCTGGAAGACTTGCAGCAGGTTATTCGCAGTCCACTCTCGGATGCCCAGGTTTGCTCCATTGCTGCACCTGTCTCGGACTCTGAGATTAAAGACACCCTTTTTTCTCTTCCAAGAGGTAAAGCTCCGGGCCCTGACGGCTTCACTTTTGAATTTTATAAAAAAAATTGAAGAATTGTTGGACCTTTGGTGATTAAGGCTGTGAAGGACTTTTTTTCCTCGGGTCGTCTCCGGAAAGAAGTTAATGCTACAATTCTAGCGTTAATACCTAAGGTACCTAATGCTTGCGAGGTTACTTATTTCAGACCTATTGCGTGCTACAATGCTATTTATAAGGTCATTATAAGAATCTTGGCAAATCGGATTGCTATGGTTCTAAACAGTGTTATTAATCCTTCTCATAATGCTTTTGTCAGAGGTAGGAGGATTAGACACAGGAGCTATTTGTAGGTTTTCACCTTGATCCTTATCTTCCGAAATGTGCCATTAAAGTTGACTTCCGCAAAGCTTATGATACTGTGGATTGGGATTTCTTGGAGTTAACCCTTCTAGCCTTCCGATTTTCGGAGTGGTTTATTAAACTGGTCATGGTTTGTGTTCGCACGCCTATGTTCTCTATCTCTATCAATGGGGAGCTTCACAGCTTCTTTGCTAGTGGCAGAGGCATTCGGCAAGGAGACCCGATATCTCCTTATCTATTTACCCTTGTGATGAAAGTTTTTTCGAGCATCATCAATCTGAGGACCTCCTTCAAAGATTTCAAGTTTTTTTGGAGATGTAAATCTACGAGATTCTCCTATCTCTTTTTCGCTAACAACGTCTTCCTGTTATGCCGTGCGGATTGGAAGTCGGCGATGGTGCTTAAAAGGAGCCTGGACACGTTCTGCTCCTGGAGCGGTCTTGTATTGAACAGAAACAAAAGTGATGTTTTCCTATTGGGGGGCTCCTCTTCCCTTCATAGGAATATTCTATTTGCATTTGGTTTTCAAGAAGGCAAACTCCCTATTCGGTATCTAGGGGTTCCTATCATCTCTTCTAGATTGACCAAGACCGACTGCACTGAGTTGATCAACCGTATTACAGCAAGAGTCCAATCTTGGGCTCATCGGTTTCTCTCTTTTGCGGGGAGACTCCAACTTATAAGGTCCGTTCTCCATTCCATTCAGGCGTTTTGGGCCAGTGTCTTTTCTTTACCCGTTGCTATTCTTTTGAATATTGAGCGCATCTTGAGACAATTTCTTTGGAAAGGTTCTGCCCTAGGAAAAGGCGGGGCCAAAGTCTCATGGTTAGATATTTGCATGCCAAAATATGAGGGCGGCTTGGCTATTAGAAACCTTAAAGATTGCAATAGAGCTTCCTTGCTCAAATACATTCGGTTCCTATTTACTGATAAGGAGTCACTTTGGTGTCGTTGGATTCACTCGAATTTCTTAAAGAGAGTGAATTTTTGGATTTCTCCTCAACCACCCTTATGCTCGTGGGCTTGGAAAAAAATTTGCAGCTTAGGCCTTACTTTTGCCAGTCGTTTCGTTGGAAAATTGGCAACGGAATGCAGACATCTCTGTGGCATGATAACTGGCTTCCGTGTGGTCCTTTGGACACAATTGTTTCTTCCACTGTAATGGAGGACTCGGGTTTATCTAAGAAGGCAGCTGTCTCTAAATTGTACACTTATGCCCCGGCCTTTAAATCCCACCTGGAAAGTTGGGGCTTCTCCTTGCCAGCGCTTTCTAATGTTCGTGACCGGTTCCTTTGGTGCGGTGATTCTTCGGGCCTTTTTTCGGTTGCTTCAGCCTGGAATTTAATTAGAGTTAAAAAAGATCAAGTTCCTTGGGCAACTCTACTTTGGGATAATGCCTTGGCCGCATTATCAATTTCTATTATGGCTTATTGCCAAGAAATGCCTACCAACTCAATCACTCCTACTTTCTTACAATAGGATTGACTACTCGGTCTGTGCCTTTTGTTCAAGTCAGCCGGACTCTATTGATCACTTTTTCTTTCACTGTCAAACCCCTGCTATCCTGGCTTATTTCTGGGCTTCTAGGTGCAACCTACCTTGGAGAATCAGACCGTGGACCGAGACCTCCACATGGGCTCTAAAGTTTTTATCGGGTAAGGATTTCTTCCACAAAATTGCTAGGTTCTCTTTTGGAGTTCTGTGTTATCTAATTTGGAAGAAGAGAAATTGTATCATCTTTCGGGGCGAAACCGTTTCCATGTCGGCTGTCAAAAATCATTTGATCAAAGTTGTCAATGACAGAGTTCTCTCCTTCAAGAATGTGCCTCCTACCTCAAGAAATAGAAGACTTCGAAGGAATTGGGGCTTCGACCCCTCGGTCTTTTCTCAGTAGCTTTGCTTGTTGTTGTTGGTGCTTGTCTTTGTACCATCCTAGTTCTCTCGTCCCGCTTTTAAGCGTGTAGTAGAGGTTGCTAGGTTTGGATTTGCCTCGGCCCGGGTTGTGGGCATTTTCTTCTTTCTTTTGTTTTTCCCTTCGACTCCCTTCCACTCTTCTTGCTGCACGGTCAGAGTGTAAGTTGGCGCCGTTTCTTGTTTGACCAAAGTTATCTATATATATATATAGCTAAAGCATGATTTTTCCACAATGAAATAAGTTCCTCCAACTATTGCCAAGAATATTATCTGCAAACACGCAAATCACAACCACAAATTCTGTTACTATTAGAGGAACACTCCAAAAAAACAAAAGCTACTAGTCACAAATTGCTGCTACTAGAGACAAGATTTCCACTGAAATGCATAAAGCAAAGTGTTGTTGCAATTTAATGGTGAGGACACTCGAAAATAAACAATATAGTTAATAGCACATAAGTCACAACCCGACACTACCTACTAAAAGAATCCCATCTCGGACAGAAAAAAAAATGTAACATTCTGTATATAATCCATCCACCTTCACTGACATATACCAAAGGGGTAATCCCAATTCCTTCACTTAAATGCAAATCATCATCAGCTAGGAGTTCGAATTCACTACAGCAATACGGAAACCGCACTCCATTTCGGGTAAACATCAAAGGTGAAAGTATGTGCAATTGCATAAAATTCAACATTGCAAGCAAAAGCCTAGATTTCAACCACCAGAAAACATTCCATTTCCCACTTCCAAATTCAAAGACACGCATGACCACAGGCGATAGAAGCTCCAAAATCAAGCATTTCGAAAACAAGCGGTTCCCCTCCTACGATTCCAACAAGAATCAAGAATTGCACATCATGGGTGGGGAGAAAAGAAAGAACTTTCGTAGCAAGCGAGAACCTACAAAATAGGGTTGAGGCGTTAGCAGCAGAATCGCTCCACCTTCAGAATCGCATTTGTGCCTCTGCTCTCACTCCAAACAGCACCCCGACACACCTCCTTCACCCAAAAAAAAAAAAAAAAGCCCATTTGAGAATTCGATCTAGGACACAAGATAGAACCAAGGAAATTAGGCTCCGCGAGAGAGAGAGAGAGAGAGAGAGAGAGAGAGAGTATAGGAAGTAGTCGTAGGCACTGACGGTGAGGAAGTGGTCGTAGGCAGCGATGGAGACGCAGGGACTAGTTCGGGATCTGTTGGCGTCAGTCATCGCGGCTGTAGGGGCTGCAACAGCATCAGATTGCTAGCAGAGGCGGCTCGAAGCGAGGGGGCGGACAACAACGAGGGGGAAGTAGTCGTAGGCATCGACGGTGAGGAAGTGGTCGTAGGCAGCAACGGAGGCGCAGTGACTGGTTCGGGATCTGCTGGCATCGGTCGTCACGGTTGTAGGGGCTACAACGACGTTAGATTGCTGGCGGAGGAGGCCTAGAGCAAGGGGCGAACAGTAGCGAGGGGGAAGTAGTTATAGGCACCAACGGTGAGGAAGTGGTCATAGGTGGTGACAGAGGCACAGCGATCGGTTCGAGATCCACTGGCGTCGGTCGTCGCGGCTGTAGGGGCTGCAACGACGTTAGATTGTTGGCGAAAGGGGCCCGGAGCGAAGGGGCGGACAGCAATGAGGGGGTGGACAGCAGAGGCGGAGGAGCAGCGGTTGTGGCGGGTGGCGGCTGACGCAAGGGGGTGGACAACAGTGGCGGAGGAGCAGCATCGACGGCGTCGACGCTCGGGGAGGAATCAAAATGGTGATTAGAGAGGAACCGAGGAAGAGACACAGAGAGAGAGAGAACCGAAGACGAAAGGAGTAAGATGAGACTAGGGTTTCTTTTAGTAATTTTTTTTTTAATATTAAAAAGGTTCCAGTCCGGTCCAAGGGGGCGGGCTGGTGAATCCGCCCATGGAACCGGGAATCGGATCGGTACCCATCGGTTCCCATAAATTGGAACCGGGAACCGGACCGGTTCCCTCAAGAACCGCCGGTTCTGGGCAGTTCCGGTCCAGTTCCGGGCGGTCCGGACGGTTCCCCGGTATTTTGCACACCCTTAATTTGAAATATGCTATTGATTGAGTTTAGTTCATGGGTTTATCAGTCATATGCTAATAGCCTCTCTATGCTATAATTACTCATATTGGATTTGTTCTTCCCATGCAACTACAGGGATCAATCAAACTTCATTAAGCAAATTGTAGGACATCTCTTTAGGATCAGTCCTTGACCAATCTCCCCCTATTTTGTCAAAAATGCTATTGGAGTGGATTCCTTTGCAGAGGAAGTGATATCATTGCTCGAAATTGGGTTGGAGGATGATGTTCGTGGGGTTAGATTATGGGGAATGAAAGGAATCGGTTAGACAATAGTGGCCAAAGTTGTCTGTGATCGCATTTTTAGGGAATTTGAAGGTGTTAGCTTGCTAGAAAATGTCGGAGATGCAAACGAAGATACGCTTTTACTGTGACAGCCTGAATTTTTAGAATTCACTTTCGATTAAATAATTCAGGCCTTTCATCGACATGCTTATAATGCTATTCTCTGATCTGATCACTCACGAGATAACTAGATTATCTGAGGAAGTAATTAAGGAATCTAAATGCAATGGACTTGAGAATTCGATCAGGAATTGATTTCTCAACCATGTTGATCTACAAGGGTCATTACGACACCGTTAGAAATCGACCAGAGACCGGAGATAGGTCGACTTGACTAAGATATGTGATCAGAGTGTGGGTTATTCCACCTGATTGCAAAATACTTGTCGATCGGCACTAGATCGATTTTTTTGTCGTTTGGTACCCGGTGCCCGTATTTGAAATCTCGAGATTTTCACAACAACCGAGAGTCGCCAATGTGTCAAAGATGTAAATTGTGACTTGAGATAAATTGATCATGGGTCAATTGCGCCAGATTGAAATTAACCACGAATTTAAATCCAATTTCAAAAATTGAAAGTTCTGTCGTGTCATGATCTATTTTAGGAACGTTGACTCATCCTCCAAAATTTTTTTGGAGATTCCGAGATTTTTACGGAAAATCGATCCAGACGTTGCAGAAAAATAGCTGAAATTCGGATGGGACAAATTAAAGTAAATTTAGACTTCCAAGCTGAGCCTTTGAGTGTTAGGGACTTACAAAAAAAATTTCGGGATTTTTCTTTAGCGAAATTGGACCTCGATTTGGACAATCGGAGAGGAAATTAAAGCTTATATAGTGAAATTCGAAATTAAGCATAAGGCTGAAAATTGGGACTTCAATTTGGTTTAATTATGGAAATATTAATGTGGAGAAAGTATTAGGGGACACCAAGGGATATACTTGAAGACTTTTTGGTCCAAGAAATTATGAATTAGATCTTTTAAGCTTGACTTTTGCTCCATCTTTCTCCCTCATCCCGTGCACGCCCGCTTTCGTCGACCCCTCCTGCTTCTACTTTTGTTTCTCCTCCTTCACAGCGCCATCTCCCTCGTAACTGCTTCCCCACCGCCAAGAGAGATCCACCGTAATCCACTCAGCCTCACGTTTCAGCCAACAGCTCACGCCACACGTCCGTCTCCTTTCTCCCCCGAGTCAACCGAAGCCCCCTACGCTAACTCCAAGCCCACACGAGTTTCTGGCGCTCCATCCCCACCATTCTTCTTCGTGCACCATCATCCAGCGCCCCTCCTTCCCGAGTCTTCTCTCACTCGGCCCAAATCCCACGAACAGCCCTTGAATCTTCACCGTCCCTCACGCCAACCTGCAGCGCCACACGTCCGAGCTTCCATTTTCCTCGGTCAAACTCCTCAACGCCGAAGACTCGAGCAAGCATCCGCGTGGACGCCAGCCAGCTCTCGGACGTTGCTGCTTCTTCCTTCGTCCGCGTCCTCAGCGCCAGAATTCCATCGAGCAGCCCACCGAGCCAAGCAGCAACCCAGCAAGTTTCACGGGCCCAGCTTCTTCGTGGATCAGCCCAAGAGGCCAGCAATTCAGCCTAGCTCACAATTGTTCAGCCCAAGTTTTAAGCCCGTCTTCAATTGCATTTCAGCAGCCCAGTCTTGAAGCCCAAGCCTGTGACCAGCAGCCCTGCAGAAGCCCAAGGCCGAAGCTCAGCCTTGCTGAGCTGTGTTGGGCCGGTTCTAGGCCCGGTCTGAGTGTCTATCGACACCGCCGAAAATTTGGATATCAGCCGCCGTCGCATCGTTGTCGCGGTGAACTGGTTTCCGCAATAAACCGGTGAGTTTATGCACTAAACTCTTCTTAGTAGGTTTATGACGTTTAAGGGGTGTTTAGATTTATTTAAGTTTAGATTAGTGTAGTTTTAGTTTATTTAATTAATTTAGGATAGTTAGATTAGTGAATTAGGTGGTTAGAGCTTAAATTTAGTTAGCTCGTTAGGTTGCTTTATAGTTAGAATGGTTAGGATAATTTAATTAGTTCAATAGATGGTTAGATTAGAATTATTTAGCCTAAGTTAGCATTTTTAAATATTTAATGTATTTATTTAATTAAATTTCGAAATTAATTAATTATTAATTATTTTTCTAGAAATTAGACCGGGATAACCGGTGATCGAAATTTTGTGTTGATTGCGATTGTGTGGTTAATTTCTACAATTGATTGTTAAATTGTGCACATTGAATGATGGTTGGAAATTTGAGTGTTTTATTCCAAAATTTATAAATTTCCAATATTTATTTAGAAAATCCCAAGTGTCAGATTTTAACACCGAAAATTGTTTTATATACTATATAAAACAGTGGGATTTTAAATTGGAAGATATCAATTTTTCTGATTCGAGTTGACCATGTACCAACACATGAATATTTTACCATGTATTTCTAATACACAAAAAAAAAATGCCAGGTTCATTTTAATTGAGGCATTTGAGTGCAATGCACGGTGCCTGGGCCATACTTGAGTGATTGTGTGTTGGTTAAGAAAACTCGTCCCGGGCTGTTAAGCTGGATGATAACCCCTATATGGGATGCCCCCTAGACAACGGGAAGTCGGTCATAGTAGATTCTGGACATGTGCTTCTTCGGGAAAGCCGTCTAATGGAGACGTGAAGTGCTCAATGGTGTGAGACGAAGCTTGGCAATGCTAGAAGACCGTCGAACAAAGAGTAGGCTGTGCTATATGCAAAGATCAAAATTAGGAACGTATGATTAATTGAGTGAATGTGTCGGATTATGGGACGCAATTGTGTGGCACGGTATGAGACGTGTCATAACGATTTGCCCTATAATCAGGACCTATGTACTGGTTTGAGAATTGAGTGTGGCGTTCCAGTTGTTGGAGCTTATTTGTTGCTCATGCTCTCGTGCTGTCTGTGATATAAATTGTATGGACCTGTAGGGTGGATCTGAGACGAAGTAAGTCTTAGTGATTATATGATTGTGTGGTTAGATGCTAAGAAGCGTATTTCCCTTCTAATCAGGGTTTAGAGCGTGAACTCACTGAGATTTATATCTCACCCCATCGTGGGCTCAATTTTCAGGACCATAGAGCTGAGAACTTGGAGCCACGCTAAAGTGATTTGAAGTGTAAGTCAGTTAGGATTGCTTCTTTTTGTAAAGATAGTCTTTTGTAGTCTTTTGATCACAGACTTTGTACATGGCTCAGTACGTTTATAAAAGCATGTTTGTTTGTGAATTTGTTGTCCTACTTTTCTATCCCGATATGGTTACTATCAGGGGATTTATTATTCGCTTCTGCATGTGCAATAAAATGAAAGGGTCGGCGACTCGTCCTGGGAAGTCGGAAAATTTTATCGACCAAAGAGGGATGGGCACGCGCTCGAGGATCGGGGCGTAACATTTACTCCTTTAGAAGAGACTTCTCCACAATGTTCTTAAGGTACAAGGTCTAAAAATGTATGATCTATACAGCAACATCAACGAGATAAAAACTAAGCTCTGCCGGAAAAGGATCCTGCTAGTTCTCGATAACATCACTAAGAAGGACCAAATTGAATATTTTGGTGCTGAAGATCGAGAATGGTTTCTAACACGGGAGTAGAATTTTGATAACTACAATAGATGAGCAGTCGCTGGAAGATCTCAAAGTGGATGACAAGTACATGCTCCTAGGATTGACCCACAAAGAATCGCGCGAACTCTTGAGTCGCCATGCCTTCCGCAAAGACGAACCTAAAGAAGGCTATGAAGAGTTGTTAGAGAGGCTTGTCCACTACACGGGTGGACTTCCAATAGCTCTTCAAAGATTTGGTTCCTTCCTTTCTAAGAAGAGAAAAAATCAGCGGCATGAGATATTGGAGAAGCTGGTGAGAGAACCTCATCTTGACTCTGTTGGATTAGCTTTAGAACCATTCTCCTCAGTTCTTCCCTTCCCATCAGTAGGGCCATATGGAGGTCATGGTGGGGGTTCTTATGATGACAAAACATACACTTATGTTAGAAAAATAACTGTAGTTGTTGTGAGATCAGTGATCGAGTCCTTTTCCATTGAGTATGATCAGAATGGGTGCTTGGTCTGCTCACCAAGACATGTTGGACCTTTGGAAGGCAAAATATGCACGGTGAGTCCATTATTGTCGTACGCTGTGGCATGTTCTTGGGCTTTTCAGATATGTGCACTGCAGGCTTTGCCTATTTATAAAAATTCCCGTCTACTTATGTTACTCGCTATCAAAATATGAGCTATTGTTTGGTCATTAGAAAATGAGAGTCGATAAAGGTAAATTGCTTAAAGATTCAATGGGGTAGTTCCACAAAGCCTTATGATCTTGCAAAATCAGGACTTTTGTTGAAATAATATGAGTTTTGTTGTTTTTATATACTTGTCTTGTTGTTGGATTTATGAATGATTTCATTTGTGCTATGATGTCGCCAATATAGAGTGGTGAATTCCATCTGTTTATGCAAAATATCAGGGTTTTAAGATGGAGTTGAATGATTTCTTAGGAACGTAGTGAGAAAAAAGAAGGAATGCAAGTACTCGAGGAATATCCTCTTCAAGTACTTTTTAAGTCCTCAAAAGTATTAAAAGTCCTTGGTTTTCGGAGTGTATTTCTTGATTAAGGCGATAAATACTAGATTTGTGTTTCTACCTGTGATTAAACTTAGATTATCCGAATGAGTTCTTAACTTCAGTGTCAGGCTATATTAAAGAAGATTCAAGTCCTGTCATCATTCAATCACCTATCTTCCACAGCAATAAGAAAACATATGGTCCATTTGGCAATGAGAGAGGGAGATTTTTCAGTTTCCCACCGGTTGCAGGGAAGATAACCGGATTCTTTGGGAGGTGTGGCTGTTCTCTTGACTCCATTGGAGCATATTTTGGACCGATCTCTCGTCCATATCCCTTTGAAATCATCGGCCCATTTGGCGGCGAGCATACAGATGTTAGACAAATTGATGTTGTTTCTTGTTCTGCAATTGAGTTGATTACTATCACTTATGAGCAAGGTCGCTCTTTTGCACATGGTACAAGTGGAGGAGGCACCACAAACAAGGTAGTGGTGCTAGTAGAGTGATGAACTGTTGACCTTGGTGTCAGATAAAAGCTACTTCTTTTTAATTCTGATTCATGCAGATTATTTATATATACAAATCATTAATGGTTAATGTTCAATGATGGCCAGTTGAACCACCATATTTATAACTTACCCGGTAAAAACAAAAGTAGGATGTATAAATGATAAATTTGATAAATATTTCCTTCACGATTTTTTTGCTTTGAAAATTGTTGATTTCTGTGCCTGCGAATGTTGCTTTGCATATATGAAGTTGCTTCCATTATGACTTATTCGAACGATTAACGGTCTCTCTCGGATGTCTTTATTTGAAAAATGAGTTATTTTATTTAAAACCCAAATGACAAGTCAATCTCGAAATCACACAAGAGTACCAATGATATCTCCTCTGCAACTCCGTTGGATGGGTATCCGCCTTTTGTACAAGATATAAGACGTGATAGCAAAGTAGGCAAGACCATTATTTTTATCAGCTCATGCACATTTGCTTAACTATCCGGAAGTGGTATCAAGTGCTAGTTACTGTCATGCATAATGTTTTTGCTTGACAAGTCATTGCATTAACCATTCCAAAACTTTGTAATGCCCGTTACAGATAAATCTGGACTGGTTAAGTGAGTATCTAACTTCGGTTTTGGGTTATAGTATAAGTAATTTTGGCTCTACTGTTATTAATTCACTCACATTTCAAAGCATCAAGAGAACATATGGACCATTTTGTACTGAAAAGGGAAGGTATTTTCATTTCCAGCCACTGGGAGGAGGATGATTGGATTTTATGGAAGTTCTGGTACCTATTTGGAATCTATTGGAGCCTACTTAGAACCAATATCTCATCTCTATCCAATTAAGTCTGTCGGGCCATTTGGAGGCCAAGGCGGACAGCCTTGGGATGATGGAAAGTATAATGGCGTGAAGAAAATAAAGATACTGTTGGAAAGCGTTGCCAACTACATCACCATTGAGTATGACAAAGATGGTGCGTCCATTTGGTCTTCCACACACGGTAGAAGTGGCAAAGGCGATATGTTCATCTAGTTTTAGGATTAGGAATGCCTTTCTCACCAATCTTTCCTTTTATTTTGCTACCACAAAAGAAAGTTCATTGACTTTCGAGTCTGTGTATATCGGCATCTTTGCTGCAACGATTGAATATGGAAGTAAAAACCTGAAAGAGAAAAGAAATGAGGAGCTTAAGTTACATATGATTGTTTTGGCATTTCCTTATTTTCGTTTCCTTTGGCAAACTCGATTGCTATCATATTTAAGCATATTAATTGCAAACTTTGTAGGTTGATTTGGACTACCCACATGAATACTTAACCTCAATCTCAGGTTATATCAGACATTATTTTGGCTCGGTTGTCATTTGCTCGCTGACATTTCAAACTATTACAAGAAAGTACGGACCATTTGGTGAAGAAAAAGTAAGGTTCTTTTGTGATATCCCAAATTTTCAATCTTGTTTTCTATTAAATAAATCAGGCATTTCATAGACACGCCTATAGGGTTGTTTTCAGAGTTAATCACTCTCGAGATAACTAGACTATTCAGGGAAGTCATTAAGGAATTTTAATGCGATAGACCTGAGAATTCAACCAGGAATTGGTTTCTCAACCGTGCTCATCTTTAGAGGCCATTATGGCACAGTTAAAAATTGATTTGAGATCAGAGATAGGTCGGTTCGATTGAAATGTGTGGCTAATCGTGGGTGACACCACTAAATTGGAAAATTCTCGTCGGCTGGCACTAGATTGATTTTTCTATCGTTTTGGTACACTGTGTCCGTATTTGAATCCTCAAGATTTTTACTACAACCGAGAGTCGCCAATGTGTCGAGTGAGTTCATTGTGGCTCAAAGAAAATCAATCACGGGTCATTTGCACTAAAAAATTTTTAAAACTATCCAGTAGCTTAGGTCACACTAAAAACACGCCAGATTGAAATGAAGTGTGAATTTGAGTCTAATTTCAGAAATTGAAAGTTCTGTCATGTCACAATTAATTCTAGGAGTGTCGACTCAGTCTCAAAAGATTTTTTTGCAACTCGAGACTTTTTGGAAAAAAATCGTCCTAGGGCCATTTTTGTCCTGAAAATGCTGGGGATCGTTTTTTGTCGCAAAATTAGGAAGCAAGTGGGATCCATTGGTGGGGAAAAATACAAATTTGATCATTGAGGTGTCAATCGAATTTATGAGAGCCAAATGAGATTGATTTTAGTAAGAACAAGTGTCCAATTGGAAGGAAACTTAGCAAATTCGTATGCCCTCCATTGCCCACACTTTTGGACCAATTCAAGGGTTGCAACACGAAGCATGGATGACTGAATGAGGGCCAAGGAGATGCTGGTGGCTAAGGATGGTCAAGGGGACAAGTGAGGAGAAGAAATGGCCATGGTAGGGCCCTTGCCCCCTTATCTCGCTCTTCCTCTCCAAGATGCCGTCCACCATCCTCATTCCCCTCCTCCCTTGCTATTCGAAGACCTCAGCAAGCCAAGACACCAGCCAAAGACAGCAGCTTAGCTGCCGGAGCCAGGAACGCCACCGCCTCCGTTGTTCGCCATTTTCGCCCTCGTCCGCGTGCCGCGCGCCACCACCCAGCCCGATGCCTCATCCAACTTGTTCCACCACCCTAGCAGCCATCTTAGCCAGTTCCAAAGTCGTTTGGTCTGCCTCCAATAGGCCATAAGTGCCTGCCAAGGCCCGATTTAGCCCTTTTTACCTTCCTCGGTCCATTCCCACCTAAATCAAGCCACCCTTTTGTCTTTGCAGCCACCATCCAGCCAAGATCAAAGAGCAAAACAGTGGGGGTTTTCCAGCAACTTTGTGGCCCGTTTTGAGGTGGTTTCGGGCCCCGAAAGTTAGGCCCGCTTTGGAGAGAATCGTCCCCCGTCGCATCCCCATCGATTTGCATCGACCGACTCGCCAAACAACTGAGTTTAACTCGCTAATCCTCGCTTGATAGGTTAATTTTACTTAGGGGTTGATTAGTTAGGCTAAGATGGATTAGGTGGTTAGATTAGATTAGATTAGGAAATTTAATTATTTACCGATGCATGTTAGGTGGATAGTTGGTGCAACTAGCGAGTAACTAAACTATAGTATTTATTTGACAAGTCTCGGAAATTTTCCGGGCCCGTTCCAACATATAATTAGGCATTACGAGCCTAAGTATGCATTAATTGTATTTATTTAATATTTTCCATAATTATTTATTTATTTATTTATTTTTCGAAAATTAACCCGAGATAGCCAAAGTGACCGGAATTTCGTGCTGATTGTAGTGGTATTCTCTATTTATTAAATTGAGTACCTGAATGTGCAATTTGATTGTGATTGGTGCTTAATTTAGGTAATTATGTGAAAAATTACCAGGCGTCAGTCTACAGCGCCAAAAATCTATTTTGGGACTATTAAAAATAGTGGGAGGTTCGAAAGTCAAAACCTTGTATTTTGACGAAGGCCGACCGTGTACCCACACACATGTATTTTTATCAAGTAAGATAAATGATTTGTATGTCATCTTGAAGAATGGAGGTTATACTATTATAGCTCGATGACTCTCTTGTCATCTTGAGAAGGAATTGCTTGTATACTGGCTCGGTAACTCTATATGTCATATTGGAAAAGGACGATATGATGTAACAGCTCGATGACTCTATATGTCATCTTGAGAAAAAAACGGTGTGTTATAACGGGTCGATGACTTGATAAGTCGTCTTGGAGATAAAATGTTATGCACAAGTATGTTATAATGGCTTGATAACTATATATGTCATCTTGGAGATAGAACATTACGCATACCCGCTCGATGACTCTATATGTCATCTAGAGATAGGATAGTACTATCTACATTTCACTTTGATTGAGGAGTCCTGGTTTTTGATCGAATTCATAGATAGTATTGAATGGGCCGACCAAGAGATGGTCGTGATGACATATAATCGACTAGGTCAATTGATCGATGACTCAATCTGATTGAATTGAGTAATATAATTGTTAGTATTTATTATTTGAACTGACTTGCAAGAATAAACTAAGGCGAAGGTAAGTCCTCTGACGCCTAATTGTTTTTAGGCAGCCCTTAGGGCGTAATTTGCTTCATAATCAGGTCTTAGGGGGTTGAACTTGTTGAGATATTGTCTCACTAGTTATTGTATAACAATTTTCGGGTCCCTAATTGACATCGGTAGAGGACCCAAGGCCCGAAGTTAGAAGGTGAAACCCGAAAAATCGGCGTCCTTGTCTAACTAGCTAGTCATAGGACAATTCTATTTTTGTGAAAGTTGATTCCCTTTTTGTAGGCTTTCGTATAAACCTGTGTGTTTATAAAAATTTCTCTTGTAAAAAATTAGTCATACTTTTCTATCCCATTATTTTATTGTTTAGGGATTTCATATCTGCTTCCGCATGCGTATTAAAGTTAAAGGGTCGGTGATGCATCATGAGACGTCGCTATTTAATCGACCAAGCTGGGATGGGCGCGCGCTCGAGGATCGGGATGTGACATCTTTTGCTGTCCATTGATATGCACCAAGATAATCGGCTTCTATGGAAGATCAGGTGCCCATCTTGATTCACTAGAGAGATATATCAGTGGCCGAGTTGAGTGCTCATAATATTTATGTCATTTGAAAAAAGTTATCGAAATATTATTTGTTTATTCATTTTATAAGTAATATAAAATAATTATTTTTAAAAAATATTTTTTAAATGACTATTTTTTACAAATCGAAATCAATCGTTGCAAAAAGCTAAAAGCATCAATTAAATGACACGTGGTCAAATTGAAGAGAGTTGACGGGAACTCCCCACCCTACACGGTCAACAAATTTGAAGGCCGCGGCCTCACCGACCAAACCCAACCCTTGCCCTGTCAACTGGAAGGGAGGGTGACTTTAGAAGCACTACCAATGGCCGTGACTAAGGCTAGCGTGATTGGCCGATTGCCAAGTTTGCTCATGGCAGCGGCGTCATTAAATCACAGTGACTATGAGCAGCAAGTGATGACATTGTTTGAATCCGACGGTAGCTCAATTTGTTCTTTTGCTCTCTTTTTCATTTTCTCCTCGCTGCAAATAAGGGTTTGGTTATGGTGCCTAGGGCAAAATCTCAAAAGCCATCCGTTCATTTTCATCATAATACAACAAAGTATCTTGAATTACAACATCTCAATATTAATTACACGAAATAACTATATTTATAATCAAATTCACATTTGACACATTTGTTAACGTGTTATGCAACACAATGCTAAAACATAAATTTTCACACATTCAATTACCCTTCTCACCTAATTTGAACTTTGATTTAGCAAGAAGGGCATTTCATCTTTGACACGATTACTAGTTATGCAAATTTGACACGTCACACATTTATCAACAATGTTATGCAGCATGATGACACACAATTTACATATAAAATTTCACAGACATAGTTACACTTATTGATCAATATGATCTTCAATTAGCACGAAAGGGTATATTTATGTCTAATGTATGGATTAATGTTCATGAGTATCAATCCAATTCTAATTCTACTCTGGGTGTGTTAAAAACACTGTGGGGAAAGCTTTTATGAAAAATGTAAAGAATTTTGGGTGAGAGTGTTGTTCTTGCAAATAGCGTTTGATCAAGTGTAATTTAAAAACATTACTTTGACTTAAATACCGTTTGAAAAACACTATACTTTGTGAAGGAACTTTGCTAAATTTTTTTCTATTCTCAAACATTTTTTTGGCGAAACTTAGCCGCCAGCGAGCCAAATCAGCTAGCGGTCAAATGTAGCTGCCACCAATGCAAGAGTGGCTTGTTGGCAACCAAATCTAGCCTTGTCGGTGGTCCATTGGTGGCCTAAATGGGATGACGTGGATTGGGGTGTAGAAATTTTCGAAATTATAAAAGATTAGAGAAGTTAAAGTTGGAAAAGATATATATATATATTTCGGTAATACTCTAAACTCAAAGTACTTATAGGATTTTGGATATGCAACAAAATTCTCCAAAGAAATTTGTTCAACGGTACTTGCATTTATCTCAGGTCATTTCTTAAAGCCCAATAAGCTTTGAGAAGGTGGTTTCCCAGGCCCACCCTTCGCCGTCAAACGACACGTGGCGAAATTGGAGGGAGAGTTGACGGGGACTCCCCCGCCCAACCCGGTCGACAAATTTGAAGGCCGCGGCCTCGTCGACCAAGCCCAACCCCCCCACCTCCCGTTCCCTTTCCACGCTTGACTAAGGCCCCGTTTGGTTGGGCTTTCCCAAGGGGCTTTTGGCCCCGAAAGCTCCTTGGGGAAAATATTTGGTGTTTGGCAAGTATTTTCGAAAGCTACTTGGCCAAATGTTAGCATTCCGGATGCTGAAAGCCCAATGCCGGGAGGACCAGCTTTGAGCATTCGACATTTCGGAAATGCCCGATCACTGTTCATCAATCACTGTTCATCTTCTTCCTCCTCCTTCCCTGTTCGTCGACTACTGTTCTTCGTCTTCCCCGCCGGCCGAGAGTTCGGCTTCCCCGGCAGCCGCCACCGCCGCGTGGGGGTCCCGCGTCCCCGGTGACCACGGCCCGGGGTGGCGGGACCCGCGACCCAGGCGGCGTCGCCTGGGTCGCGCGAACCCAGGCCACGCCGCCTGAGGTCGCGCGGCGTGCGACCCAGGCAGGCGTCGCCTGGGTTCGCCGAGCGACCTCAGGCGGCGTCGCTTGAGGTCGCACGGCGAACCCAGGCGACGCCTGCCTGGGTCGCACGCCGCGCGACCTCAGGCGGTGTCTCCTGGGTTCGCGCAACCCAGGCGACGCCTGCCTGGGTCGCGCGGACCCAGATCTAGCCGCCGGCGAGGCCCAGGCGGCGCCGCCTGAGGTCGCGCGACCTTAGGTAGCCTGGCCGGCGGCCAGATCTAGGTTCCCTAGACCTTGGCCAGCCTCGCCGACGGCCAGATCTAGTCGCCGGTGGTTGGCCCGCCGTTGATCGGAGTTTCCATGGATTTAAAAAAAAAAAAAAGTAATAAAAACCCTTTGAAAATGTTGGGTTTACCAAACGGTATTTACACCAAAGTCACTTTCCAATGCCCAATTTGCCAAACGTCCGAGCATTCCCGAAAACTCATTTACCTCAAAGATATTTGCATTTGGCTAAGGGCATTCCCCCAAAGCCGAACCAAACGGGGCCTAAGGCGTTGCTGCTCCGCAAATGCCCTCTCCCTCTCCCCTTACTTACCCGAATGCCACCCCGGTCGTCGCCGTAATTTCGGCGACTCCACGAGGGCCGTCGAGTCCAAATGGGTGGAGAATTTGGGAATAGTCATCATGGTAGTGTAGCGCAGGTGCAGGTACGGAAGCGAAGGAAGCCAAGCTTCTCTGTAACTCTCTCTCTCTCTCTCTTTCTCTCTCTCTCTCTCTATGTCTAGCGCGTTTTCGCGTCCTCACCTCTTCGGGCGATCGCCTCCTTTTGACTTCGTCGCGATGGAGAAGAAGAGGACGATCCGACATTTTCCGGGAAACTGCTCGATTCTCGTGTTCTTCTGACTCGCGACGCGTGAGGGAATTTTTGCTCGGATTCTGTCGCAGACGGTCGCGGCATTCGTGATTGCGGTGGTTGGGTAGGTGGTTCGCCGATTCCCCTGCGCCCGTCGATCCCCGAACTAGGTCGGAATTCCCTCTTGATCGACTGCAATTCGGGCGTCTTTTGATTGCGCTGCTGCTTCCGATTGCTTAACTTCATGCCTTTTTTGAAATTTTCCCTTATTTTATTTACTTGTGGAAAGGAAAATGGTGAAAAAATTACAATAATGACAAAAAAAAAAAATCCTAGAGAAAGAAAAAGTGAGTGAAACAAAGAGAGAGAGAGAGAGAGGGAGAGAGGATTGTCTAAGCATGGCGAGGGTCAGCAATCCTCACCAACTAAGAAAGAAGGGCGAATACCACAAAAAGTCTCACATTAGGTCAATTGTGACGTAAATACTCTAAATTTTTTTTTTTTTTTGGTAAAAACCAAATTTTTTCATACTTCACAAGGTTCTAAACTTATTCATTATAACACAATAACTCCCAATTTTTTTTTTTGTCAAGAAAAAGAAACTTGAACCTATATTATTTATTTCAATCTTATCCAAGGTATATTTATCACGTTAGTATAAGCTTGGAATTTGTTATGTCATAAATTTTTTTTAGGTATTTATGTCACAATTGGCAAATTTAAGATTTTTTTTTCTATGATTTTAACCTAAAAAGGAATTGGACCCGATTAACTATGGTCTTCGGAATAGTTTGAAATTTTGGAAACGTGGAAGTTCATTTGCTGCTTCTTTGTTCCTTGTACCCATAGGCAATACCCACAGGCAATGGAAGATTTATAGAATTAGAGTTAATTTTGAGGTCAAGGATGGAAGATCAGAGAGTGAAGATCAGGATTTAAGGTGATTTGAAAATTAGATCAAGAGAATATCTGCATCTCATTTAGATTGGGAGGGACTCGAAGATCTACATGGCCATTTTTGTTGGAGTTCTTTCTTGATTTATGCAGCTCGCATCTTTTGAAGATCTACGCGCAAAGTCACTTTGGGCGAGGGTTGTTGAGGGGTCCATGCAAGCCGATGTCACCGCCGTCGACAGCCATATCGTCGCCTATACTCTTTTTTCTCTATCTATATATGTGTAAACGCACGGGCATTTTAATGTTCAATGATAGAGGTATGCTATCTGAACAATGGATATCCATCCATGAGCAGCTATTATTGTCAATGTTTTAAATTTGACTAGATGAGTCACAATCAATCGAATGGCTAAAGAGGCTCACAATCCAACTCTTGCCGATTCGGCGAAAGTTCAATTTTACCACTTCATCTTACCTTGGTTGTTGCGACCCATTTATCCATTTAATTTGACCATATGAGTCGCAATCAATCGAATGGCTAAAGGAGCTTCACAAGCCAATTCGTCTTGCTGATTCGGCAAGACGAATCGGCAAAATTGAACTTTCGCGGAATCGGCAGGAGAGCCATTCGATTGAAGTCCACCCTATAAATGCCAGTGAGTCGCGACACTCCGCTTGTCAATATTGTCTGTCCTTTTTCGTCTTGTCTGTCCTTTTTGGTCTACCCACGAAAGGAAAGACTAGAGAGAGACGGCAGATTTCGGGAGGCTTTGCGCAAACGAGGATGCGTGCTCGTGTTGCTCCTACCGTCGTCTGCCCTCATCGACGTCCCAGCTCCAGCCCGTGAGCGACGACGACAGCACTGCCCCCCAACTCCCGACGCCTGCTCCTCACCGCCGCCGCCTTCTTTCTTCGGACGAGCTGCTTTGCTGTCCAAGCCGCGACGACCACCTCCAACGGCACTGCCCACTCCTCCCGCCGAACCTATCCATCGTCATTCCTCTCGACAAAAAAAAAAAAAAAAAAAAAATGCTCCCTCAAATTTGGGATTCTGAAGCTGAGAGCCTCTTCTGTGCTGCATTTCTTTTCTAGGCCTTGTTTGTTCTCTTTTTTCGCTTCGCCCAGCCCAACGGGAGGTCGTCGTGTCCATCGCCGAACCTAACGAGCTGCCGCTCCTTCCCACACCTCCAACTACCGAAGACGACGCGGGTGCTCTCTGTCCCAAGCCGCTGCTGTTGCATCATGATCTCGAGCCTGTTTTCGTTCGGTCGGCGTCCCTCGTTGCTTCGTCTTGCATCGCTACCCCAGGCCGAAAGTCACTACCAAGACGAGATGAGACGAGCCGTGTCACAAACCGCCGCGTGCACCTCGCCGAACCACCACCGTGTTCATCCTTTGCCAGGAAGGACCGTACCGGTCATCCGTCGAGCCGATTCCGATGAAGTCCATCCTGTGAATTTAGGTAAAATCTCGTCCGAATTTGTTTGTGTTTCTGCATGTGATTGTGCACTCTGAGCAGAAATCCCCTTCGCTAAATCTATTTGCACACGCCTTCATCTGCTGGATGATCTTTTTTTCTTTCTTCTTTTTTCGTGTCTGTGTACTGACCGCTTACCATTAACATACAGTTTATTCCCGAGGATCTCCGTCTTCATTGGAATATCGGTCATCCCTGTGTGCTATGCCGTGGAAGCATTCCAAAAACCTCAGCTCACTTCTTAGCCAGGCCACGCCACACCAAGTTACCAACCCTTTTTCTCTTCTGGGGGGAGAGAGAGGTCTGGAAGTCCCAGATATCGCACGCTCAAAGGGCAGAGCATCAAAAGTTCAGTACGATGTGTTTTTGAGTTTTAGGGGGGAGGATACTCGTTTTGACTTCACAGGCTTCCTCAATAGAGCCTTGAATAATGCCAGAATTCACGTATTCATGGACAAAGATGCAATCAAGGTGGGTGATAAGATTGGTGAGACAATTTTACAAGCTATTGACAACTCCGAAATCTACATACCCATCATCTCTCAAACTTATCTTGATCGCAAATGGTGTCTTGTCGAGCTTAAACGCATGATGAACAATGTGTCTCAGTCAGAAGGTAGAAAAAAGATTTTCCCCATCTTTTATAAAGTGAAACTTGGGGATGTTAAACATCGGACTCCACGCCTGCAAGAATCTTTCCTCCGAAGTTGAACTTGAGGCATTCAAAGAGGCTCTTGCAAAGGTCGGTAAAATCAAGGGATGGAAGGTCGAGAAGCGACAAAGGTAAAACTAACTTTAAGATGCCTGCCTAATTCTTTTTCTTTTTCTTCGTCCTTTTTTTTTGTTTTTTTTTTTAGGGGATAAAACATTGCCCTATCAGATCATTTATTTTCTCCTTTTTTTAAATGCAAAATTTTGAAAACCACCTCCAACTGCAAGTGCTGCTCCTATTGAACTTTACATCCTCTACTCGAGACATCTTCCCTAATATTTCAGTCATTTGGGGAATTTGTCATGTGTTTTGGGGTTATTCAATTTGTCATCACCAAACTGCAATGTTCAATGGATGACCTTGAATTTGTCTACATTTTCTCAATTCCCAATTCTCCCTATTACGAGTGCTGAAAATCTTTTCCGGCTTAGCTATAGATGCTGATATTGCTTGGGCATTATGTGGTAGTCACTTGGTAATTTCAGCGGTCGTGTAAACCACCACCTATAGAAAAACACATCCGATGAACTAAATTCTACTAAATTAGCCTATACTTGTTATTCATTGTATTTAGATATCCTTTGTAACCACATGTGATGCATGGGTATGAATTAAATCTAGTGAACTAATGAAAGTGCTTTTGTTTATGGTAGCCAAGTAGAAATTGTGGATTTGGTCGTTCAAAAGGTTTTGGAGGAGCTGGGTAGAAAAGATGAGTCATTGAGGGTGCGCATCACAAAATTTTTGGAACAAAAATTGATTTCGGCAAAAAGTTGATTTCTCAATTTTTATTTCATAAATGGAGAAGTTAAAAATTTTAGCTTCTAATTTCTTCTTCAAATCTATTTCTGAAATAAAAATCTATTCCATAAATAGAAAAATCAAATTGCGTTACCAAACGGATTTTTGTTCCAAACCTGTTCTGGGGAACAAAGAAACAGAGAAATAGAGAAGTATAATTTTTATCATGCGCGCCCTAAGTATCTGATTGAGCTTGATGACTTGACACAATCACTTAAAGATTCTTTGAATCGCGCAGAGAGGGTGTGATATCTTCTTCTTCATCAATATACAATAGACATGCGTGATGCTATAATTTGATAAAACTACATAAATTGCAAAAAGTTAAATACTATTCTGAATTTTATGCAGACAAAAATAGATTTTTTAATCAATTAGCGTTCCTTCAACATGTTCTTTTTAATTTGAAATGTTGTTTCCAATGTATTAAATAAGCATACAAATGTAAGCATCATGAATTGGGGAAAATTGTCCAAAAAGTCCTAAACATATTGCACTTTTGCTAATTCAGACCTAAACCTTTTCACTTCTTGTCGATTCAGTCTATTCGACCAATTTTGATCGGAAAATGCTGACGTGGATGCCAGCAATACCACGTAGGACCGCCGGCGTACGACGTAAACAATTTTTAATAATATTTTAATATTTTTTTGAATTATTATTTTTTCTATTTTTCCCCCTTTTTTTCTTTTCTTTCTTTTCTTGTTGACACCTAATTTGTATTTTCAAGCACATATAAAAAAAATTTGATTTAAAAAAGAAAATAATTAAATAATTAAATCTTTTTTTTAAAAAAAAGTTATTAAAAAAAAAAGAGCCGTAGGGGTTGGGTCGGGTTGGATCCGGCCTTGGCCTGCCCCACCCCCTTTGCCTTTTCTTTTCCCCCATTGCACGGCCCAGCCCAGCTTTCTCCTTCGCGTGGCCCAGCCTTCTCCTTTAGCCGTTTTCCGCATGGGGAAGGAGCGAGGCATAAAGCAGCCGTCAGAGCAGGATCGCGTGGGGAGCAGCATGATCTGAAGGCGAGCAGGCCACCAGAGAGTGGGGTTAATCGAGCGAAGCCTCGCGCGTGAGCTGAGCAAAAAGAAAAGGGCGAACGACAAAAAGAAAAAAAGCAAAAAAGGGGGAACGAAGAGGAGAGGGGGATCAGAACAGAGCGAGAGAGGTGCAAAGGAGAGAAAAGGGGGAGGGAGGAACAGCTAGTGGAGAGTAAGCCGATGAGAAGGAGCGTCCAAGCCACCGCCACCACCACTATCGCCGAAAAGCCACCCAATTGACACCGTTCGCTGCTGTCTTCCTCGGAATCCAGGTTGGCCTTTTCTCAAACATTTGGCGTGCAATTTTTGAAATCGAGCTGGTCAAAGCTCATTTCGCCCGTTTCGAGCAAGCTCTAGCCCCTTTGTCCATTCCTGTTACTTTCCTTGAATGCCGGTAGGTCTTCTTAGGTTTTTAGGTCCGTGCTTGTGCTTCGGCTGAGCCAAAGGCTCTCGATCTTGTCCATGCACTCCACTTGCTCGCCAAAATGCTCAACCAGGAGTTGTTTTCTATTTTCCTTTAGTTGGAGATCCAGGTCGACCAATAGGCTGCCGAAAGGGATGCCGTTGTCTGTCCGGAGTACAAGCGTCGTCCCCCGCCCAAGCTAAGGCAATGCCATTGTGGCCGAGCCAGAGAACTGCCCGAGCATGGCGTCATCTCCCTCTAGTCCTGACTGGGCCCTTCTCGCCTCGCAGCCTGATGGCCTAGACTTGGTCTAGGTCGTGGGCCTACGAGGAGCCCTTTTGTGAAAGGGTTGGGCCCGTCGAACGGGCCCAACCCACAATTAATTGAAGGCTCGATCGGTCGGGCCTTGCTCTTTTCTGAGCAAGCCAAGGCCCGACCGATCGAGCCATCCGACCCAATCCGCGCCGACCCGGCCTAGTCGAGTAATAAAAATTAGAAAATATATATTTTTAAAAAAATTAAAAAATGCAGGGTTTGGTTGGAAATTGCCATGTTTTGCCTTTTTAGTATAATTAGGCCTTTATTTGCTTGCACATTGATTATATCGTATGTTAAATTTGCATATCTAATTATGTTTAATTGCACGTGTTTAATTTTACTACAATTAGGATCTTGTTAGCTATGATTGTTATTTTAATGATTGCGCGCCCGCATGATCACCTCACATGTTAATGGATAGATGTAAAATCAATCCAAACTATCTGAAAAAAATATTTTCTTTTAAAATGAACAAAGATTAGGTACCGAAAGGACACTAATTGATCAATTAGTGTAATCAAGTCCCCGACCCTAGATTCTCTGGTTGCGTAAAAAGCAAGGTACACTCTCATACTTCACTTGGTTTCTAGCCAATCCCAATAGGCTAGTAGTGACTCATTATTGCAAAAATCTTTAAAAATACTCCAATGTCACGCGAGGTATGGGCTTAAGAGAGCTCGCGCCTAATCAAAGGCCTTAGGTCCATCCTTTAGGCAATGTCCCTAAACTTGGTCTCTCCCCCCGAGATGTAGGTCGCAACATTTCTTTTTGGCTTTCTTTGCCTTTTCTGATGGCCGGCCATCGGCCACCAGCCATAGGCAACAGCCGACCAATTGCCACATCCATCCAGCTGGCCTCGCCCACCACAGGCGAGGCTCGGCCGGTCGAGGAGGAGCCCCGGAGAGGGGAGCCCTTACCCAGGCGCGGCCTAGCAAGGGTCGCTCGCACTTGGGGGAGGTTGACCCTCGTCCAGGCCAGGTGGCCTCACCAGGCATTGGCCGAGGGATGGCAACACTGGGCAAAGCTGCCCTAGCCTGGGCGAGGGTCGGCCTCGCCAGATCTGGCAAGGGGAGCACTTGCCGGGGCTCGCCAGACTAGATTTGGTGAGGATGGCCCTCACCCGGGCTAGGGTGGCCTCGCCCAACCAACGCCGACGAGGCCGCCTTGGCCTAGGCGCAGGTCGGCCTCACCTAGGCAACCTTTGCCGGGCCATGCCATGCCTGGGCGAGGGCTCCCCTCACAGGGGCTCCTCGTTGCCCGACCTGGCCTCGCCTGTGGCAGGCGAGGCCAATCGGCTGGTTGTGACCGGTGGCTGACCATCGCTTGTGGCCGGCCGCCGGAAAAGGCAAAGAAAGTCAAAAAGAAAAGAAAAAAATAATATAAATATTATTAAAAATTGTCTACGTCAGTGCCGGTGGTCCTACGTGGTACCGCCAGCGTCCACATAAGCATTTTTAGGCCAAAATTAGTCAAATGGACTGAATCGGCAAGAAGTGAAAATGTTTAGGACTGAATTAGTAAGGAGTGAAAATGTTTAAGACTAAATTAACAAAGTTAAAAGGTTTATGACTAAATTGGCAAAAATGTAATAGGTTTACGACTTTTTGGACAATTTTCTCTCATGAATTGTAAGTTTGAAATTTATTTCTCACTGTATAATTCATTGTTGGACATTATGTGATGTGATAAGTGTTTTTTTAATATATATATATATATATATATACTTCTTATGTCATGCTATTTAGCAATAATAGTCCTCTTGAACGTTCACATTGTTGCCTAATAATAGCCCACAGATTTCGTGAGTGGTATAGCTTACCCCTACCTTCACTAGCTTTTTAGTCTGCTCCCAACTTCTTCGGCATACTCTAGTTCCATTTTAGAAAATTTTCCCACCAAAAAATGTGATTGATCTGCCCAATTGCTTTGCAAATAGAGACTGAATTTTTAAATATTGACATGGCTTAAGTTGACAGTTTCTCGAATAGTGTATGAAATTTTTGACTACATTTTTTCGTTGTTAGATACAAAATAATCTTAGAAGCAACACTTGTCTACATGTGGATAAAGCCTTATATGAAGCACATAGATGTGATAGTTTATGTCTGCGAATAGGAATTAGTCAAGCTAAATGTCACTATACTATTTAGAAGAGGAATTTTTCTTTTTTCTAAACTCTATTGACCCCATTTCTCGAGTACATGCAGCAGAATAAAGAAGATGTTTCACAAGCAACCTTATCTATACTTGATTAGATGATTAGAAGATTAGCATTATTTTAATTGTGTAGTGCTTAAAACTAATGTGGAGTTTTAATGTGGTCAAGTGCAGCAGGATATGAGAGGGAGAGAGAGGAGTGAAAGCAGAAGAAGTATGGAGTTGATGCACATGAAGAGAAAGACGAAGTACGTGAAGCGAGGGGACGAGGGGAGGGGAGGTCTGGAAATACGAGAAGTGCGTGCAAGAGGAGTGGAGGAGTAGAGAAACGAGTGTAGGAAAAGAAAGGGAGGAGGTTCAGAAATACAAGAAGGGCATGCTGGAGGAGCGGAGGAGGAGGAGGAGGAGAGGGAGGAATCTAGGCAAAGGACGGGAGGAGGAGTCGTGGAAGAGAGAGAGTAGGCAAAGAAAGGGAGGAGGACTGGAGGTACGTGAAGTACGCGCAGAAGGAGGAGAGGAGGAGAGGAGGAGACGAGTGGAGACAAGACGAGAGGGATGAGCATAGGCAGGAAAGGGAGGAGGATCGGAAGTAGATGGACTACGTGCGAGAGGGGAGGAGTAGAGGGACAAGTGTAGTCGGTAGAGAAGCTGAGAAAGGGAGCACGGGAAGTAAATGGAGTACATGTAGGACGCGCGTGTTAATTATTGCACAGTGTATATAATCTTCAATTTAGCGAAAAAGGGTATATGTATGTCCAATGTATGGATTAATGTTCACGAGTATCAATCCAAATCAAATACTACTTCGGCGTGTTTAAAAAAAACCATGGGGAAAGCTTTTGGGAAGTGTAAATAATTATATAGGTGAGAGGGTTTTTCCCAAATGTAAATAACGTTTAGTAATGTATAATCTAAAACATTAACTTTAACTTAGACACCATTTGTAAAGGATCCTTTGCTAGTTTTTTTTTATTATTTTTTTTATTTTTAAATCTCAAACATTTCCCAGCGAAACTCAACCCCAAATCTAGCCACCACCAACACAAGATTGCCTTGCCGCAACCAGATCTACCGTTGCTGGTGGGCCTTGCGGGTGGTCCACTAGTGGCTTGAACCCGGTGACATCAATTGAGATGTGGATATTTTCGAAATTATAAACGACAAACGAAAGTAAAGTTGGAAGGGAAAATGTGTTTATGCTTCGGAAATACTCAAAATTCAAAGTGCTTTTGAACTTTGCTTTGGGCCAAAGATTTAGAGGATTTCGGGACTGCAACAAAATTCTCCAGAAGGAGTCCGTCAGAACCGTATTTGCACTTCTCTAAGAACAATTTTTAAACCCCAATGGGCTTTGAGAAGGTGGTTTCCCAGGCCCACACTTCGCCGACGAACGACACGTGGCGAAATTGGAGGGAGAGTTGACGGGGACAACCCCGCCATACCCGGTCGACAAATTTGAAGGCCGCGGCCTCGCCGACCAAGCCCAACCCCCACGCCCCACGTTGTCTTTCCACGCTTGACTAAGGCGTTGCTACTCCGCAAATGCCCTCCCTCTCTCCCCTTATTTACCCAAATGCCACCCCGGTCGTCGCCGTAATTTCGGCGACTCCACGAGGGCCGTCGAGTCCAAATGGGGGGGAGAATTTGGGAATCGTCATCATGGTAGTGTAGCGCAGGTGCAGGTACGGAAGCGAAGGAAGCCAAGCTTCTCTGTAACTCTCTCTCTCTCTCTCTCTCTCTCTCTCTGTCTAGCGCGTTTCGCGTTCTCATCTCTTCGGGCGATCGCCTCCTTTTGACTTCGTCGCGATGGAGAAGAAGGACGATCCGACATTTTCCGGGAAACTGCTCGATTCTCGTGTTCTTCTGACTCGCGACGCGTGAGGGATTTTTTTGCTCGGATTCTGTCGCACGGACGGTCGCGGCATTCGTGATTGCGGTGGTTGGGTAGGTGCGTGCGTCCTTTCGCCGATTCCCCTGCGCCCCTCGATCCCCGAACTAGGTCGGAATTCCCTCTTGATCGACGAAAATTCGGGCGTCTTTTGATTGTGCTGCTGCTTTCGATTGCTTGAACTGGGTTCAAGTTAGGATTTTGCGGCTGGTTTTTTTTTTTTTTTTTTTTTTTTTTTTTTTTTTTCCGGCGGGTTTTAGGTTTCGCGCTTCCTGAACCGATTCGTTGCTTCTGCAATGGAACCAGCGTTAATTCTGTCTCGATGAGCAATCGTGCTGTCCTACTCCTCATTAGCTTAGCTGCGGGTTTTTGAGAGATGATGCCGGCGATGGGGTTCAATTGCGTGTTACGCTTGCGTTTCGACGGTGTTGCCACTTTCCATGGATGAAGACACGCTAGCGCTTCAAGTTAGGGTCTTGGTTTGGAATGAAAGATATGTTCTTCTAAGCGTAGCCGTTCCGTTCGGTTCGGTTCCATACTGATGTTCTAGCAATTTTGCGTCTTTTAGCTGCCGGAACGTGGTGGTTTCTGGTTCACCTTTCCTCAGTTGGCTAGTTTTAGATTGTTTCACTGTTAATTGGCTGACGAATAACATCATGCGTGGTGGGCCTATACATGACACGTGGAAACTTTCTTCACCAGAGATGTGGGCGCAGCTTCTTGTTTTTCCTCCATTACTTTGTTGAATTAGGGATACATCATTTCTTAAATTACGAGGAAGAAGGAGCGTTTTTTTTTTCCTTCTTTTGTGATTGAGAATAGATAATAACTCATGTGCTTGAGCAGTCAGTCCATCTCATGTTTCTCCTTGCCTTGTTGATTGAGTGGTGTTCTTCTACTTTATCAAGATTAGATTGTGATCATGGTATCACTTTGCAAAGTGAATTTGATGAAATTGGTTTTTATAGGTTGATCTCTCGTCATAATCAGTTCTTGCGGATTAAAGTACAATGCGCGCACCATCCTTGCTTGCACAATGTTTACCTGGGTTCACGCCCCATGACCGTGGGAGTCAGTGGTATATAGTATGTGGTATATCTGATAGTGAATTCAACCAGTGAACTTAAAAAGGTTCACCTTGTGATGCTTCATGACACCTGAATATTCTTCTTGTCCAATGTGCAGACAACTCATCCTTACAAAGGCACAAGGTTTCAGGACGTGCCCGAACAAGATATGATGAAGTATGATTACCTGATTTAATGTGAAAAACATCGGATCGGCATTTAAATTAGGGGGAAAATATCTCCTTCCCCCGCCAGTGAGGTGTGTTGAGGCAAAACCGTCAAATTTATCACTAAAGGATGTATCATTGAGCCCAATTAAGTATGGAGATAACACGTTCCATTTCCTTTTCTCATAGGGGGATAATTGAGGCAAGTCCTGATGAATGAAGACATGAACCCAAATGAAATTGATTTAACACAAGAAGGGTGTATCGTTCCTAAATTAGTCCAATCCAAGTTTGAAATGCAAGTAATATGTCCCATCTCTTGTAGGACAAGGCGCACATCAACCGCGGAAGCGACATAATTTAAGATTTTTTATGGTATTAACCTCAAAAAGAATTGGACCCAATTAACTGTGGTCTTTGGAATAATTTGAAATTTGGAAACGTAGAAGTTCATTTGCTGCTTCTTTGTTCCTTGTACCTACGGGCGACGCAATACGTAAAATTGGAGTTGATTTTGAAGTCAGGGATGGAAGATCGGAGAGTGAAGATTAGAGGAGGTGATTTGGAAATTAGGTCAAGAAAATATCAGCATCTCATGTGGATTGGGAGGGAGCTGAAGATCTATGTGGCCATTCTTGTTGGAGTTCTTTCTCCACTTTTGCAGGTCGCATATCACAAAGTCACTTTGGGCGAGAGGGTTGTCAAGCTGTCCAAGCTGTCCACATGCAGGGTGATGTCACCGGCGTCGGCTACCATACAATGGACATTCATCCATGAGCACATACTACCGCTAGCCATGGACTTGAACTAGGGGCTTAAAAGGCAGGCGCAAGATCTCGTATGATGGAACTCACAGTTATGGACCTGAACAAACCCATTAGCATGAAATATATATTTTTTTTTATCCCTCATTTTGGAAGAAATAAAGGTATTTACATGCTTAAAACTCAAAATACTAGACCTACTTTGGCTAAGGAAATGCAATTGTATTTCCGCAAAATTCTTCAATAAATGGTAGTTAAGGATATATAAAGGTCAAGGGCTTAGAAAAAGTAGTTTCGAAACCACCCTTGTTGTCAAATGACACGTGGCAAATAAATGCCAATGTTTTTCCTTTAAAAAAATAATTTTAAGTTTTTTTTTAAATTTAAATATAAATTTAATTTAAATTTAACTTATATTTTGATAAAAATATCCGATAATTTGGAAATTTTGATGGAACTCTCCCGCCCTACACGGTCCACAAATTTGAGGCCATGGACGGACAAGATAAGACACTCCTTTTTAGGTCGATCAGTGGAAGATTGCGACCCAATCTCGATTATCAATTGGCATCTGAATCTCTATTAGTGGAAGCTTCCCCTAATTGAGATTCACACGCCATTCGGGTATTCAATGCTTGGATCGGTGCCTGGAAAAAAACAATAACTGCTATTACCCGCCCTAAATTAATGGACATCTTGCTTCGAAGTAGCCGTTACTGTTTTTTTCATGCAACAAAGACTTTTTTCCATGTACGGCTTTTTTTTTTTTTTTTTTTTTTTTTTTTTGTGGAGGAAATCGGTATAGGTATTCAGCCGGTTTCAATTTTGACTCAATGTTTTTTATTTTATTTTATTTTATTTTAAATTTCTATGTTTCCTCATCAGCGCAATCGTGCTCCATGTGCGGACATCGGTGAACTTGATTGGTTTTTTTGGCGCTCTGAGTGAGGAGTAGTCAACCTGCATATCTTATTACCGTAGGATGGCGCTGTTAGTTAAATCTTTAAAAGCAGAAGATGAAACCAACGGGGAATCCTAGACGAGAGAGAGAGAGAGAGGGCGGGTGAAAAAACAGGGCAAGTGTGACGAATCTTGGCGGCGTTAAAATAAGATGAACGATGTACGTGTTGATGACTCTCAGGGCACGTTTGGTAACGATTCTGTTCCCGGGAACTGATTCTTATAAGAAATTATTCTTTTTTATTCTATTCCAGGAAATTTTTTTAATCATTTTAAGTTGTTTGATAACTATCCGAAATTTTTTATTTTAGAATAGAATTGTGTTTGGTACGGTGCTCACCGATTACGTTCTAAATCAATTTCTTTTAATTTTTAAATATTTTTTTTATTTTTTTCCTTTTTTTCTTTTTTCATTTTTTTCCTTTTTCCTTTTCTTTTTTTCCTTTCTCCTATTTTTCTTCTTCTGCCGATCGCCGGACCAGTGACCTCAACGAAGCGTCGCCGGCCCTTGTCGGCTGAGCCTTGCCAATGGCCAGGCCAGCCTCACCGGGGTTGGGTGAGGCCTGCCTGGCCACCGGTGAGGCTGGGTAAGGCCTGCTTGGCCACCGGTGGGGCTGGGCAATGCTCGCTTGGCCACCAGCGGGGCTAGGCGTCACGAGGCTTGCCCAGCCTCAGTGAGGCTCAACATTACCAAATCCGGCGAGGCGGAGTCTCGCCGGTGGCTGGGCTTGCCTCCGACGAGCTCACTGGCGATCGGCGACGGCAGCAAATGGCAGCGAATGGTGGTGGCGGGATGGTGGTCAATGAAGAAGAAGAAAAGAGAAGAAGAAGAGGAGAAAATAGAAGAAGAAGGGCTGGTTTTGATTCATAGATTTGTTCTTGAAACAAAAATCAATTTTTTTATTTTATTTTCGATTCTCGTTCCAAATCTACTTCGGAAAGAAAAAATAGAAATTTGTTCCCGGGAACAAAAATTTTACCAAACGCGATTCTATTCCCAAACTACTCCCGAGAACAAAGAATCGAATCGGTCATTATTGGGATGGTTATCAAACATAGCCTTCAAATAGAGAAAAGAGTACAGCTAGGTGGTCCTTTTCATGGTCATTAGAATCACATGCGTGAGATCCCAATCTTTAAAAATAATATTAACGTCATTACATAAATCTATTAAATTTAAAAAATGAAAAACACTTGAAACATTGAAGTTACAACTAATAACGAAATTATTGTGCAATGAAATGGCTTCTAATTCCTTTCACTAAAATTAAATTACTCTAGAAGGACCCTCTAGTGGCCTAGAATTAAGACTAGTGATAAGTAAAGAGAAAATCGGGATAAGAATGCTTCAAGTGCCATAAGTTGGCACAAAAGGACACTTAAGTGCTACTCCGGCTAAAATCCGCCAAAAGTGCTGATGTGTGTAATTTCCGGCGAAATAAGTGCAAAACGACGTCGTTTTGCATGCTGACATGGCCAAATAGTGCAAAAACGACGTCGTTTTTGCATTGACATGGCAATAAATTAATGTAAAAATTAATTAGATTTAATTTAAAACTAAATTTACTTAATATTTAAAAATACAAATATAAATATTCAAAAAATTCAAAAAATTAAATTAAAAAAAGGGGGCGCCGAGACGGCTGAGCCCTTTTTTAAATATTAAAAATTGTTATTTTTAAATATTTTAAATAAATTTAATTTAATTAATTTTTATATTAATTTTTTTTCCACGTCAACACTAAAATGGTGCCGTTTTGTCTTTGCTTCGCCGGAAAATCACCACGTCAGCGTTTTGGCCGGATTGGCACTCAAGTGATCCATTTTACTCCAATCTTGGCACTTAAGTATACATTTCGTAACTTTTGGCACTTAAGTGTCCCTTTGAGCCAACTTATGGCACTCCAGGAGTTCGCATCCCAGAGAAAATCAAGATAAGAATAATGAATCGAAGAGAAAAAAAAATTTACTTTGCTAATCCAAATCTCGTAGATGAAATGTGCAGGGACCTAAAATATTTCAAAATTAATCTCAAGATCATATGAGTCAAAGCTAAAATTAAAAAAATATATATATTTCTCAGCCGATTTTCTTCGACTAGAGAATAATGTAGACTACTTGAAAAGTTTCAATTGAGTTCTTTATATATTTCTTATTATTAGAATATCATCACTATCTACATTTGTGTGAAGATTTTTATGTTCAATGATGGAGGTGTGCTATCGAACAATGGATATCCATCCACGAGCACATACTACTGCCAAGCCATGGACTTGAACTAAGAGATCAAAAGACAGGCCTAGAATCTCGTACGATGGAACTCACGATTATGGACCTAAATGAACACATTAGCATAAAACATTTTTTTTATCCCTCCATTTGGAAGAAATAAAGGTTTTTACATGCTTAAAACTCAAAATACTAGACCTACTTTGGCTGAGGAAATGCAATGCATTTCCTCAAAATTCTTCAAAAAAAATTTACCAAACAAGTCCTAAGGACATATTTTGATAAAGTAGTTTTCGAATCCACCCTTGTTGTCAAATGACATGTGGCAACTAAGTGCCTGTGTTTTTCATTTTAAAAAAATTAATTTTAATTTTATTAATTTTTAATCTAATTTAAATTTAATTTAACTTGCATTTTAACAAAAATATCTTTAATTAGCCGAAAATTGGGTAGCGTTGATGGAACTCCCTGCCCTGCATGGTCCACAAATTTGAGAACCGTGGAAAGACAAGGTAAGACAATTGCCAATTGATTAGTTGTCACAACCCATTTAATTTTTCCGTTTAATTTGACTATATGAGTCGCAATCAATCGAATGACTAAATGAGGGTCACGATGACGATAGACTTATTACAAGTCCAATAATCGCTAAGGATCCTTAAAGCAGGCGGCGATGATACTACAGTATTATGGTCCGCCTGCTTTAAGGATCCTTAGCGATTATTGGACTTGCCAAAAGTGCCTGTCGTCCGACTGATTGCGACCCCCATTTAGCCATTCCGAGCGTCCTATAAAAGCAGGATTCGCAACCCTCCTAGTCAATATTGTCTGTCCATTTTGGTCTACACACGAAAGGAAAGACTAGAGAGAGACGGTAGATCTCGTGAGGCCTTGCGCAAACGGGGACGCTCGCTCGTGTTGCCCCTACCCTCCTCTGCACTCATCGACGTCCCAGCTCCAGCCCGTGAGCGACGACGACGGCACTGTCCCCCTCTCCCGACGCCTGCTGCTCACCGCCGCCGCCTTCTTTCTTCGGACGAGCTGCTTTGCTGTCCAAGCCGCGACGACCACCTCCGACGGCACTGCCCTCTCCTCCCGCCGAACCTATCGTCGTCATTCTCTCTCTCAAAAAAAAAAAAAAAAAAAAAAAAAAAAAAAAAAAAAAAAAAGAAAAAAGATCCTCCCTTAAATTTGGGATTCTGAAGCTGAGAACCTCTTTTGTGCTGCATTTCTTTTCTAGGCCTTGATTCCTTTTGTTCTCTTGTTTCGCTGGGCCCGGCCCGGTGGGAGGCCGTCGTGTCCATCGCCGAACCTAACGAGCTGCCGCTCCTTCCCACACCTCCAAGTTCCAACTACCGGAGACGACGCGGGTGCTCTCTGTCCCAAGCCGCAGCTGTTGCATCATGATCTCGAGCCTGTTTTCGTTCGCTCGGCATCCCTCGTGGCTTCGTCTTGCATCTCTACCCGCGGCGGAAAGTCACTACCGAGACGAGATGGGACGAGCTGCGTCACAAATCGTCGGCCGAGTGACCGCCGCGTACACCTTGCCGAACCACCACCGTGGCCATCCTTTGCCAGGGAGCACCGTACCGGTCATCCGTCTAGCCGATTCCGATGAAGTCCATCCTGTGAATTTAGGTAAAATCTCCTCCGAATTTGTTTGTGTTTTTGCATGTAATTGTTCACTCTGAGCTGAAATCCCCTTCGCCAAATCTATTTGCACACACCTTCAGCTGCTGGATGATCTTTTTTCTTCTTCTTTTTCGGTGTCTGTGTAACGTTCAGTATATTCCCGAGTATATCCGTCTTCATTGGAATATCGGTCATCTGTGTGTGCTCTGCCGTGGAAGCATTCGAAAAGCCTCAGCTCACTTCTTGGCCAGGCCACGCCATTCCAAGTTACCAACCTTTTTTTCGCTTTGGGGAGGAGAGAGAGAGGTCTGGAAGTAATACGCTTCCCAGATATGGCACACTCAAAGGCCAGAGCATCAGAAGCTCAGTACCATGTGTTGTTGAGCTTTAGTGGAGCAGATACTCGTTTTGACTTCACGGACTTCCTCCGTCAAGGCTTGAATAATGCCAGAATTCGCGTATTCAGGGACGAAGATGCAATTGAGGTGGGTGATAAGATTGATGAGACAATTCTACAAGCTATTGACAACTCCAAAATCTACATACCCATCATCTCTCATACTTATCCTGACCGTGAATGGTGTCTCATCGAGCTTGAACACATGATGTACAATGTGTTTAGGTCAAATGGCAAAAAAAGGATTTTCCCCATCTTTTATAAAGTGGAACCTGGGCATGTTAAACATCGGACTCCAGACCCTAAAAATCTTTCCTCCGAAGTCGAACTTAGGGCGTTCAAAGAGGCTCTTGCAAAGGTTGGTCAAATCAAGGGATGGAAGGTCGAGGAGGGACAAAGGTAAAACTACCTTTAAGATATCTGCCTAATTCTTCCTTTTTTGGTTTTTGTTTTAGAATATAAAACATTGCCCTATATAATCATTTATTTTCTTCTTCTTTTTTAAATGGAAAATTTCGATAACTGGTAATTTTGCTAGGCTTAGCTATAAATGCCAAAATTTTGCTGAAATTTTGCATGGGCACCATGTGGTAGCCACTTGGTAATTTCAACCATCGTGTAGACCACTACAAAATAGAAAAAGGCATCCGGTGAATTGAATTCTACTAAATTAGCCTATACTGATTATTCAGTGTATTTAGATATTGTTTGTAACCACGTGTGATGTGTGGGTATGAATTAAATCTAGTCAACTAATGAAAGTGCTTTTGCGTATGGTAGCCAAGCAAAAATTGTCGATTTGGTTGTTCGAAAGGTTTTGGAGGAGCTAGGCAGAAAAGATGAGTCACAGACTGAGCATCCAATTGAGCTTGATGACTTGACACAGTCACTTGAAGACTCTTATGATTGTGCAGTGATGGTACCATATCTTCTTCTTCGTCAGTATGCAATTGACGCATGTAAATGCACGGATTTGAAATTTGATTTGTTCTAACCTCGGCTTGATGCTATAATTTGGTGAAACTACACAAATTGCTAGAAGTTAAAGGTTATTCCGAAATTTACGCTGACAAAAATTTATTTTCCGATCAATTAGTGTTCCTTCAACACGTTCTTTTTAATTGGAAATGTTGTTGATCAATTAGTGTTCCTTCAACACGTTCTTTTTAATTGGAAATGTTGTTGATCAATTAGTGTTCCTTCAACACGTTCTTTTTAATTGGAAATGTTGTTTCCTATAAATTAAATGAGTGCACAAATACAAGTCTCATGAACTGTAATTTTTACATTTATTTCTTTCTGTATAATTCATTGTTGGATGTTGTGTGATGTGAGGATTGTTTATTTTTTCCTTTTTTGTTTTTTTATTTTTTTATTTCATACTATTTGCAATAATCGCCCTTTTGAACGTTCACATTGTTGCGTACTAGCCTGCAGATTTTGAAAATGGTTTAGCCTATCCCCTACCTTCTCTAGTTTTTCGTCTGCATGACCATCAAATGTTACCTAAAATCTTGTTGTCCTAAAGCATTAGGACAGGAGGCTATTCTCCAAAGATCGATTAGCAAAAGCATGGCTTTGTTAAAGCTCGACAGGTTCTCCAACCCCATTCTGCCTCCCGTTTTCTGCCTTTGCTAGTTCATCCCATCTTCTCCAGCGTACTCAATTTCCATTTTAGAATTTTTCCCACAAAAAAAAAGAAAAAAGATCTGATTTTTCGCTCAATTGCCCTTCAAACAGAGACTGGAGTATTAAATATTGACATGGCATGGGTTGGCAGTGCACGCGCTACTGTTTTAATAAGTACTTATTTCCCAGCTTTCAACAGTCTCTTTTCCTTTCCTCCCCCTGCCCCCCTTCAAGTTTCGAAAATTCTTCCATACAATGAATTGCAAAAGACAGATCTCATTTTTTGGGACAGTGTATGAAATTTTACTTATTGTACCACCTTGACAACAGTTTTTGGTTGTCAGCAGGATAAACATTGCAAGATACAAAGTAATCTTTAGGAGCCACACGTGTCTTGATGTGGATCATTAAATGAAGTGCATAGATGTGGTAGTTTATATGTGCCAATAGGAATTAGTCAAGCTAAATGTTAGCACTATACTATTCAAAGAAAATTTTCTTTACTTTTCTTTTTTATAGAAATAATTCTATTGACCCCAATTTTCGAGTAACCGTGGGAGTATAAACAATATGTTCCACAAGAAACCTAATCTGTTCTTGATTAGATGATTAGTGAGAAAAGATTAGCATTATCGTAATTGTGCAGTGCTTAAAACTTATGTGAAACAATGCGGTCCAAGTGCAGCGGTATGCCGGAAGAGAGAGTCTAAGCAGAGGAAGTATAGGGAGAGGGACGAGTCTAAACAGTAATAGTACAGAGAGGAGATGGAGTAATCTAAGCATAAATAGGATGGAGGGCATGGACATGGAGGAGGCTAGGGTGAGTACAGGGAGGAGTGGAATCAAAGGGAGTCTAAGCATAAATGGGATGGAGGATATGTACATGGAGGAGGGCAGTGCGAGTACAGGGGGAGAAGGGGAAGCAGCAGAAGCAGAGGGAGCAGTGGAAGCAGCAGAAGGACTAGCAGCAGCTGAAGAGGGAGGAGCGGGAGCAGTGAAAGCAGCAGGGAATAGCAGCGGGGAAGAGGAAGCGGGGGAAGCAGTGAGAGGAAGTTTTCAAGATATTTGTTTGGGGACGTTCTTGGTGTGCCTTCTTTATGCATTGTGTTTTAGCCTTTCTCTGCTTAAAAACAAGGAAACAAGTCGATAAACGGATGGGTTATGGATGCTTCTTCCGTTTTTTGATCAGCATGGGATGGTAAACGGCGCCAGTCAAACTTGTAAGGAGAGTTTCCATAGATTTGATAAGTATCTCAACTTCTGTAATTCAATCATCTCGAGAATTCTGATCCCAGTGCTTGTGGTTGGGCATATGGTATGAAAATATTTGATCTCAAAGAGTGGAAGAAGAGAAACATCATAGGAATTTATCACCGATAGCAGGAAATGAACAAGGATAGGACATTGTGGATAGTCGGCGTCTTACCCCCTGGATTGGTCACTTTCTACAATCTGACTAAATAGTTTGAGCAGAGGTGGCATCTGTTTAGACTCGGCTATGATCCAGCACTCAACCGGACAGAAATGGACAATGCAGCAGTCATTCATTACAATGGAAACTGTAAACCATGGTTGGATTTGGCAGTCTCCAACTATTTTGTAAATCTACGATCAGTCTTGAGTGTATGCCTAATAAACCAATCAAAGAGAAGGAACTTTGCCATGCAATTACATTTCAATTTGACGTTCCTGAGAATTGCCGACACAGTCTCGCAGGTTAGAGAACTGTCCTCCAATGGAAGATGGCATGAAGTGTTAGTCCACTTTAACAAAGCGAAGTGAGCAGGAATTGAAATCACTGAGCCTTCCATGATTAATTCTGTTGTCATAGCGTCTTTCAAAGGTATCCAATAAACAAGGGAAGTCCATCCATGCTTGTGTGCTCAAGCAGGGTCTCGACAACATTCTCCTCCATCAGCAATTCTGTCATGGATTCGTACATGAAGTGCAGGGACTTGGAATCCACATTGGGCGCCTTCCGGTCAATGCAAAGCAGGGACTTCGTGTCGCAGAATGTGCTCACTCGTAGGTTTCTTCATCAGGGAAATTTGGAATGAAGGTTGTCATGATTTCAGTCAGCCCAAGTTGATGGATTCGAACCCAATGTCTCCACTTTGGTACTGGTTCTCCAGGCGCATATCTGGATGTTGATATGGAGCGAGCAGATGGACTTTCATACACCCTTGAAGTTCATCAATGAGTGGAGTGGGCACATTGATCTCGATTCAATCTTAGGAATGCAGAGACATTATGCAAATGTGCAGGGATAGTTTGTTCAAAACAGAGATGAGCATGAAAAGGCACAAGGTTTCAGGATGTACCCGGACAAGATATGATGAATTATGATCACCTGACTTAATGTGAAAAACATCAGATCAGCATTTAAATTAGGGGGAAAATCTCTCCTTCCCCCTCCAATGAGGTGTGTTGAGGCCGTCAAATTTATCACTAAAGGATGTATCATTGTGCCCAATTAAGTATTGGAGATAACGCATTCCATTTTCTTTTCTCACGGGGATAATTGAGGCAAGTCCTGATGAATGAAGACATGAAGCAAAATGAAATTGATTCAACACAAGAAGGGTGTATCGTTCCTAAATTAGTCCAATTCAAGTTTGAAATGCAAGTAACATGTCCCATCTCTTGTAGGACAAGGTGCACATCAACCGCGGGAGCGACGCCTTCTACCAAGTTGGCATGCTAAGGCCATCCATTTTGTTGTAAAGGATGTATATCGTTCCTAAAATGATTTCTAGTCAAGTGTGGAAATAACATGCCCAGTCTTCTAAATGTCTCTTTGAGATGAGCATTTGAAAAGAGCAAGAATTGAACTTTGTGGATTATCGTATGCAGTAAAGAAATGTTTTTCATAAATAAAATCAAGGCCATAGAGACATTTTTCAAGCAATCCTGCCACTTTAGGTGATTTATGTCATGTATATCATGCATATATCCTTCATAATATTTTCCTAACATGTGTCGCCGTCATTCTTGATAGGAAATGTCATACCCAAAGAACAAAAACACGTGAAGGGTAAATTGTATTGATTCCAATTGCTGATTTTGATACTGTTTCTGACGTGATTCTCTTTTCCTTTGATTTGGATTATATCAAACACTTGTAAGAGGTGTGGTGCTATTCTGATTAGTGGTTCTATTAACGGTTACTGATGATTATAACACAAGCTTGTAGGATTTTTTAGTAAAAACTGACAATGATAGTAGATGTTCCAATTAAAAAAGCTAGCACAAATCGAGAAAGGGAAACAAATTACTCATACTTTGAGCTGTTCGCAGTGATATGCTTCTTGGATCATAACCATGAGGAGAAGAGAGAGCAGAGGGGGAGTGGGGGTGGGGGGGGGGGTGGGGGTTGGTGGTGGTGTTGTGGTGCATTGCTAACTTGACAGTACCATTTGCTTTGTATCATCTATGTATGATGAGTTACCGAGAGATTGTCTCCCCTCTGGTTAACAGAACTTGTTCTTCACATGCAGAGTCTTGACCGCATAAATATGTCGGCTTTTGGAAGGTACAAATGCTCAATACTAGACATGCAAGCTAGGTTGCTGTTAGACACGCTGGGGAAGAGTATTGAGTCTGCTTTGCATTAGTAGCTGAGCCATGGCAGGCATCCAGTGAAATGTTTCCTGGAATTGATCCTTGTAGGAGATATGTGAAGATCAATTTGTTGGAGATATGTGAGATATGCGAAGATCAATTTGGGATCATAATTGATCTATAGTATTGTTTCAAAAATCAATATAGAATTAGATTTTGTTTTATTTGATTTCATGTATTGGGTCTTATTTCTCCTTTAATTATATATCGATTGTATTATATTAATAGGAGCGTATTCTTGTAAAGGACAATTCATTCAATACAGAATACAGATTTCTCCCAAGTCTCTCCCTTTTCTTTCATTTTGTAACAATCCTGAAGCTCTTGCCGTTGAACTGGCACTTGTCCCAACTATACAGGTACTTTCGCCTTCATTTTGATTTTTGCTCTTAGATCTCCTTGTTGTGACATGGAAGTTTGAAATGCAGATCTTCTGTCTGTGTTTTTGCCATGGCTTGAGGCCGTTATTTTGATGACCATCTTCATGTCTGGTTTCTAAACTGAAATTCCTTTATGGGCACTGTGATGGTGAAATTTATTTACAAAAGATGTAGGACAAATAAGCTTTTTAAGTAAAGAAACGTAGCTTTTGCTGAAAAAGTGGTTGCCCAGATATCTATTGGCTTTCAAATGATGCTACGTGAGAAATATATCAAGATCGTCATTTGATTGGTGAAGGTACAAAATAATCTTTAGGAGCCACACATGTCAGTGATGTGGACCGTTATATGAAGTACATAGATGTGGTAGTTTGTATGTGCCAATAGGAATTAGTCAAGCTAAATGTTAGCTCTATACTATTCAAAGAAGATTTTCTTTTCTTTTCTATTCTTTTTTATAGAATAATTCTATTGACCCCAATTTTCGAGTAACTGTAGGAGTATAAACAATATGTTCCACAAGAAACCTAATCTGTCCTTGATTATATGATCAGTGAGAAAAGATTAGCATTATCTTAATTGTCCAGTGCTTAAAACTTATGTGAAATTTCAACGTGGTCCAAGTGCAGCGGTTTGCTGGGAGAGGGAGTCTAAGCAGAGGAAGTATAGGGAGAGGGACGAGTCTAAGCAGTACTAGTACAAAGAGGAGGAGGAGTCTAAGCATAAAGAGGATGGAGGGCATGTACATGGAGGTGGGTAGTGTGAGTACAGGGAGGAGTGGAAGCAGCAGAAGCGGAGGGAGCAGTGGACGCAGTCGAAGGGCTAGCAGCAGCAGAAGAGGGAGGAGCGGGGACAGTGGAAGCAGCAGGAGTAGCAGTGGGGAAGAAGAAGCGGGGGAAGCAGTGAGAGGAAGTTTTCAAGACATTTGTTTGGGGGCATTCTTTGTGTGCCTTTTTCATGCATTGTGTTTTGACCTTTCTCTGCTTAATAACAAGGAAAAAAGTCAATAAACAGATGGGTTATGGACACCCTTTCGTTTTTTGATCAGCATGGGATGGTAAACGGTGCAGTTCAAACTTGTAAGGAGAGTTTTTATAGATTTGACAAGTGTCTCAACTTCTGTAATTCTATCATCTCTGAGAATTCTGATCCCGGTGCATGTGTTCGGGCATATGGTATGAAAATGTTTGACCTCCAAGAGTGGAAGAAGAGAAACATCACGGGAATATATCACCGATAGCAGGAAATGCATGAGGATAGGACATTGTGGATACTCGGCATCTTACCCCCTGGATTGGTCACTTTCTACAATCTGACTTATTAGTTCGATCGGAGGTGGCTAGTGTTGAGGCTCAGCTATAATCCAGCACTTAACCAGACACAGATGGAGGATGCAGCAGTCATTCATTACAATGGAAACTGTAAACCATGGTTGGATTTGGCAGTCTCCAACTATATTGTAAATCTACGATCAGTCTCGAAGGGGAACAATGCAGCTGTGTGTGCATAATAAATCAATTGAAGAGGAGGAACTTTGCAATGCCATTACATTTCAACCCAACGTTCCTGAGAATTGCCGACACAGTCTCACGGGTTAGAGAACAGTCCTCCGATGGAAGATGGCAAGAAGTGTTAGTCCACTTTAATGAAGCGAAGTGAGCAGGAATTGAATTCACTGACCCTTGCATGATTAATTCCGTTGCCAAAGCATCGTCAAAGCGTCTTCAAAGCCATCCAATAAACAAGGGAAGTCCATCCATGCTTGTGTGCTCAAGCAGGGTCTCGGCACATTCTCTTCCATCGGCAATTCCATCATGGATTCGTACATGAAGTGCAGAGACTTGGAATCCGCATTGGGCACCTTCCGGTCCATGCGAAGCAGGGACTCCGTGTCGTGGAATGTGCTCACTCATTGATTTCTTCATCAGGGAAATCTGGGATGAAGGCTGTCATGATTTCGGCGAGCCCGAGTTGATGGATTCGAACCCACTGTCTCCACTTTGGTACTGGTTGTCCAGGTGCATATGCGGATGTTGATATGGAGCGAGCAGATGGACTTTCATACGCTCTTGAAGTTCATCATCGAGTGGAGTGGGCACATTGATCACGATTCAATCTTAGGAATGCAGAGACATTATGCAAATGTGCAGGGATAGTTTGTTCAAAACAGAGATGAGCATGAAAAGGCACAAGGTTTCAGGATGTGCCTGAACAGGATATGATGAAGTATGATTACCTCACTGAATGTGAAAAACATCAGATCAGCATTTAAGTAGGGGGAAAATCTCTCCTTCCCATGCCAACGAGGTGTGCTGAGGCAAAACTGTCAAATTTATCACTAAAGGATGTATCATTGAGCCCAATTAAGTACGAAGATAACACGTTCCATTTCATTTTCTCACAGGGAGATAATTGAGGTAAGTCCTGATGAATGAAGACATGAAGCAAAATGAAATTGATTCCACACAAAAAGGGTGTATCGGTCCTAAATTAGTCCAATTCAAGTTTAAAATGCAAGTAACATGTCCCATCTCTTGTAGGACAAGGCGCACATCAAACGCTGGAGTGACATAATTTAAGATTTTTTATGGTATTAACCTAAAAAAGAATTGGACCCAATTAACTATGATCTTTGAAATAATTTGAAATTTTGGAAACGTAGAAGTTCATTTGCTACTTCTTTGCTCCTTGTACCTACGGGTGATGCAATACGTAAAACTGGAGTTGATTTTGAGGTCAAGGATGGAAGATCGGAGAGTGAAGATTAGAGGAGGTGATTTGGAAATTAGGTCAAGAAAATATCAGCATCTCATGTGGATTGGGAGGGAGCTGAAGATCTATGTGGCCATTCTTGTTGGAGTTCTTTCTCGACTTTTGCAGGTCGCATATCACAAAGTCACTTTGGGCAAGAGGGTTGTCAGGCTGTCCAAGCTATCCACACGCGGGGTGATGTCACCGGCGTCGGCTACCATCCAATGGACATTCTTCCATGAGCACATACTACCGCTAGCCATGGACTTGAACTAGGGGCTTAAAAGGCAGGCCTAAGATCTCGTATGATGAAACCCACGGTTATGGACCTGAACAAACCCATTAGCATGAAACATTTTTTTTTTTTTTGGTAAAGAGTATGAAACTTTTTTTTTTATCCCTCATTTTGGAAGAAATAAAGGTATTTACATGCTTAAAACTCAAAATATTGGACCTGCTTTGGCTAAGGAAATGCAATTGTATTTCCTCAAAATTCTTCAATAAATTTTTTTACCAAAGGGTATGCATGGTAACGCTTTTACTCCGGGGAACGGTTTCTTTTTAAAAATAGTTCTTTTCTATTTCTACTCCGGGGAACAATTTTTGAGTAAAATAATGTGTTTGGTAATTATACAATATTTCTATTCTTGAAATTGAAAAAGAATAGAAATGCATTTGGTACGACGATTTTTTATTTTTTGTATTCATTCGTTTTTTATTCTTGCTCACAAACCGCCAACTCGTCGCTTCGCCGCCGCCCGTTGCCATCGATCGTCGTTTGCCGCCACATGATCGCCGGCCGTCAACTATCGCCGCTAATTGCCGCCGCACGACCGCCACCCATAACCCACCGGCCATCCCCTCCCGTGGCCACCCGGTCGCCGAAGATGTGCAGGGATCTAAAATATTACAAAATTAATCTCAAGATCACATGAGTCAAAGCTAAAAAAAAAAAAAAAATTCTCAGCCGATTTTCTTCGGTCGGAAAATAATGTAGACTACTTGAAAAGTTTCAATTGAGTTCTTCATATATTTCTTATTATTGGAATATTATCACTTTGATTTGTTTTTTTAAATAAGACAAGAAAATCATTATTTTAAATGGACAATGCATTTTCATATAATAAAAACAAAAAAAATTGTTAACCAAGTCTCCACGTAGAAATGATGTGTCGCTGTTAAGGTACCGAATATTTTGTCAATGGGAGCCGAAAGTCAAATGCGGAAGCCATCGAATTCGAGGATTATCATACGCTAGCGTCAGATTTCCTTATCGGGAGGCTAGCCTGAGAGTCACCCACCCCGAGACGGCCTTTACTTAAGCGAAGCCGCTCGCTCGTGTTGATCCTACGCGCATCTGCACTCATCGACGTCGCAGCTCCAGCCCGTGATCGACGACGACGGCACTGGCCCCCACTTCCGACGCCTGCCGCTTGCCTGTGTCGCCTCCTTTCTTCCAACGAGTTACTTCGCAGTCCAAGCCGCGACGTCACCGCCCCACATCAACGACACCGAAGCTCCTGCCCCGACGAGCTCCGACAACACTACCCTCTCCTATCTGTTGGCATTCCTCTCTCTCTCTCTCCAGAGGAAAAATTTGGGATTCTTTTTTCGCCGGGCCTAGCCCTGCGGGAGGCCGTTGTGTCCATCGCCGAACCTAACGAGCTGCCGCTGCTTCCCCCACCTCCAGCTACCGGAGATGATGCGGCTTCTCTCCGTCCCCAGCCGCTGCTGTTGCATCGTGCTCCCGAGCCAACAGTGCTTGCGATCCTTCCTCGTGACGACGAAACCACTTTCTGTTTTCGCAGGTTCTCTCGGCGTCCCTTGCGGCTTCGTCTTGCATCGCCACCCGTGGCTTGGAAAAGTCACTTCCGAGACAAGATGAGACGAGCTGCGTCACAAATCGTTGGCCGAATCACCGCCACGTGCACCTTGCCGAACTACCACCGTGGTCATCCTTTGCCAGGGAGCACTGTACGGGTCATCTCGAGCCGATTCCAATGGAGTCCAAATTTGGCACTATTATCCTGTGAATAGATAAAGTCTCGTCCGAATTTATTTGTGTTTTTGCATGTGACTGTGCACTCTGAGCAGAATCGCCTTCGCTAAATCTATTTGCACAGGCCTTCAGCTGTCGGATGATCTTTTTTCTTCCTTCTTTTTTCGCGTCCGTGTAATATACAGTATACTTCTGAGGATCTCCATCTTCACTGGATTATTGGTCAGAAGGATCTCCATCTTCACTGGATTATTGGTCATTTGTGTGTGCTCTGCTGCGGAAGCATTCCAAAAACCTCAGCTTACTTCTTAGCTAAGGCCACGCCGCACCAAGTTACCGACCTTCTTTTCTCTTTTTGGGGGAGAGAGATCGATCTAGAAGTAATAGATATGGCACACTTGAAGGCCACAGCATCAGAAGTTCAGTACGATTTGTTCTTGAGTTTTAGTGGAGATGATACTCGTTATAACTTCATAGGTTTCCTCCATCAAGGCTTAGAAAAAGCTAGAATCCGTGTATTCAGGGACGAAGATGAAATCAAGGTGGGTGATAAGATTGGCAAGACAATTCTGCAAGCTATCGACAACTCCAAATTCTACATACCCATCATCTCTCAAACTTATCCTGACCGCAAATGGTGTCTCATCGAGCTTGAACGTATGATGAACAATGTGTCTGGGTCAAAGGATAGAAAAAGGATTTTCCCCATCTTTTACAAAGTGGAACCTGGAGATGTCAAACATCGGACTCCACATCCGGAGAATATTTCCTCCAAAGTTGAACTTAGGAAATTCAAAAAGGCTCTCGCAAAAGTTGGTAAAATCAAAGGATGGAAAGTCCACGAGCAACAAAGGTAAAACTATCTTTAAGATCCCTATGGCACCGGCTGGCAGATCATTGCTATCCGTGACACCAACCTAATTCTTCTTCTTTTTATTTTATTTTATTATTTTTTAAGGGGATAAAACATTGCCCGATCAAATTATTTCTTTTACTCTTTTTTTAATCGGAAAATGATTCTTCTATTATAAGTGCTGAAAATCTTTTCCAGGCTTAGCTACAAATGCCGAACTTTTGCTTGTCCCTTGGTAATTTTGGTCATCGTGTAAACCGATACTGTATAGAAGAACACATCCAATGAATTCTACTAGATTAGCCTGTACAGATTATTCAGTGCATTTAGATATCCTTTGTGACGTACTTCAATCTTTTCAAGGTTTAAGAAAGAAAAAATCAACATTCCACGTGTGATGATGAATTTAATCCTGTCAACTAATGAAAGCGCTTTTGTGTTTGGCAGCCAAATAGAAATTGTCGATAAAGTTGTTCAAAAAGTTCTGGATTTGTTGGGCAGAAAAGAAAAATCAGAGACTGAGTATCCAATTGAACTTGATGACTTGACACAGTCACTTGAAGACTCTTTGAATCTCGTAGACAAGGTATGATACCTTCTTCGCATCTTCATCAATATACAATAAACGTGCAGGCACAGATTTGAAAGTTCATTTGTTTTAATCTTGGCTTGATGCTATAATGTGGTAAAACTACACAAATTGCAAGAAGTTAAATACTATTCTGAAATTTACGAGGACAAAAATATATTTTTTAATCAATTAGAGTTCCTTCCACATGTTATTTTTAAATTTTAAATGTTGTTTCCTATGAATTAAATAAGTACACAAATGTAAGTATCATGAATTGTAAGTTTTAAATTAATTACTTGCTTTATAATTCATTGTTAGATGTTATGTGATGTGATAGGTGTCTTTTTTTTATGTCTTTTTTTTTTATGTCATACTATTTGGCAATAATCGCCCTCTTGAACTTTCACATTATTTCGTACTAGCCTGCAAATTTCGAAAATGGCGTAGCTTACCCCTTACCTTCACTAGTTTTTCAATTTGCATGACCATCAAATTTTACCTAAAATCTTGTCGTTGTAAAGCATTAGGAAAGGAGGCTATTCTCCAAAGATTGCTTAGCAAAAGCATAGCTTTGTTAAAACTCGACAGATCCTCCAACCCATTTCCCCTCCCATTGTCTGCTTTTGCCGGTACCTCCCAACTTCTTCGGCGTACTCTAGTTCTATTTTAGAATTTTTTCCCACCAATAAAATGTGATTTTTCTACCTAATTTTGCAAATAGAGACTGGAGTTTTAAATATTGATATGGCTTGAGTTGGCAGTGCACGCGCTACTGTTTTAGTGAGTACTTCTCTTAACAGTAACTTTTCCTTCCCCCCGTCAAGTTTCAAATGCTCCGCCATACACTAAATAGCAAAAGACAAATCTCATGTCTCGGACACTGTATGAAATTTTACTTACTATACCACCTAGACTATAGTTTTTCATTGTTAGATACAAAATAATCCTAAGAGCTACACTTGTCTAGATGTGGATAAAGCCTTATTTAAAGCATGTAGATGTGGTAGTTTATGTGTGTGGATAGGAATCAGAAGCTAAATGTTAGCACTATATTATTCAAAAGAGGATTTTTTTATAAAAAAAAAAAAAAATCTATTGACCTATTTCTTAAGTAACCGTAGTAGTATAAAGAAACTGTTTCCCAAGTGACCTAATCTATTCTTGATTAGATGATAGAAGATTAGCATTATCTAAATTGTGTAGTTCTTAAAACTTACATGGAATTTCAACGGGGTTCAAGTGCAGAGGGATAATATAGGGAGAGAGAGGAGTCTAAGCAAAGGAAGGATTCGTCAACTTGAGGGGAATGTGATATGCAAGGAGAGAGAGAGACGATTGTACCTAGAGAAAGGGAAGAGGACAGGAAGTACAGGAAGCACGTAGAGGAGGAGCAGATGAGGAGTGTAGGAAGAGAAATGGAGGATGATGGGAAGCACATGAAGTATGTGTCGGATGAGCATATGAGGAAAGGGAAGAGTGTAGGCTGGACAAGAGAGACAAGCAGAAGAAGAGAAAGGGAGGATGATAAGAAGCACATGGAGTATGTGGTGGAGGAGCAGATGAGGAGAGGGATGAGTGTGGGCAAAACAAGAGAGGATGATGGGAAGGACATGAAATATGTGCAGGAGAAGTGGTTGAGGGGAGGGACAAGTGCAAGTAGGACAAGAGGGGCAAGCGTAAGAAGAGAAAGGGAGGATGATAGGAAGCTCATGCAGTCTATGCTGGAGAAGTGGTTAAGGGTAGGGATGAGTATAGGTATACAAAGGGAGGATGATAAGAAGTGCATGAAATACAAGCGGATGAGGAGAGGGATGAGTATAGGCAAAGAGAGAGAGTATGATGGGAAGCAAATGAAGTTTGTGCTGGAGGAGCGGATGAGAGGAGGGACGAGTGTAGACATGACGAAAGGGACAAGCGTAAGAAGAGAAAGAGAGGATGATGGGAAGCTTGGGAAGTATGTGCTGGAGGAATGGTTGAAGGTGGGGACAAGCGTAGGCAGAGAAAGGGAGGATGATGGAAAGTACATGAAGTACATGCCGGAGGAGCGAATGAGGAGATGGGAGAGTGTAGGCAAAGAAAGGGAGTATGATGGGAAGCAAATGAAGTTTGTGCTGGAAGAGCGGCTGAGAGAGGGACGAGTGTAGGAAGGATCGGAGGGACAAGCGTAAGAAGAGAAAGGGAGGATGATAGCAAGTACATGACATAGGTGCCAGAGGAGCAAATGAGGAGAGCAACAAGCGTGGGTAGAGAAAGGGAGAATGATGGGAAGTACATGAAGTACATACCGGAGGAGCAGATGAGGAGAGCAATGAGCATGGCATAGAAAGGGAGGAGGGAAGCACATGAAGTATGTATTGGAGGAGTGGTTGAGGGTAGGGACGAGTGTAGGCTAGACAAGAGGGATAAACATAGGTAGAGAAAGGGAGGATTATGAGAAACACATGAAGTACATGCCCGAGGGGCTGATGAGGAGAGGGACAAGTGTAGGCAAAGAAAGGGAGGATAATGGGAAGCACATGAAGTATGTGCTAGAGGAGTGGATGAGGGGAGGACGACTGTAGGCAGGACGAGAGGGACAAGGGTAAGAAGAAAAAGGGCGGATGATGAGAAGCTCATGAAGTATATGCTGAAGAAGTGGTCGAGACCAGGAACGAGCGTAGGCAGAGAAAGGGAGAATGATGGGAAGTACATGAAGTACATGCCGGAGGAGCGGATCAGGAGAACGACGAGTGTAGGCAAAGAAAGAGAGGATGATGGGAAGTATATGAAGTATGAGCTGGAGGAGCGGATGAGGGGAGGGACGAGTGGAGGCAAGACGGGAGGGACAAGCATAAGTAGAGAAATGGAGGATGATGGGAAGCACTTGACATACGTGCCGAAGGAGCGGATGAGGAAAGGGACGAGTGTATGAAGAGAAGGGGACGATGATGGGAAGCACATGAAATATGTGCCGGAAGAGTGGATGAGGGGAGGGACAAGTGTAGGCAAGACAAGATGGACAACCGCAGGAAGAGAAAGGGAGGATGATGAGAAGCAGATGAAGTACGTGCCAGGGGAGTGGATGAGGAGAGGGCCGAGTGTAGGAAGAGAAAGGGATGATGATGGGGAGCACACGAAGTATATGTTGAGGGAGCGGATAAGGGGACGGACGAGTGTAGGCAAAGATGAGATGGACAAACGTAGAAAGAGAAGGGGACGATGATGAGAAGTACATGAAGTGCCTGTTGGAGGAGCAGATGAGGAGAGGGACAAGTGTAGGCAGGAGGAGAGTAGTGAAGGCAGAGAAAGAGAGGAGGACTAGAAGTACATGAAGTTCGTATAGGAGGAGCGAAGGAGGAGAGGGAAGAGTCTAGGTAGATAAAGGGAGGAGTGGAGGAGTGAAAATAGAAGAAAATATTGGGTGGTTCGGGACCACCACGTCAGCGTGGTCCCGGACCACTCACACGGCGCCACGTGTATGGGGAGCGCAAACAAAGGACTGTCTGAAACCGGGCCTTGACGCTCTCTCTCCTCTTTCTCTCTTTTGTCCCCTCCACTCACATGTGGCGCCATATGAGTGGTCCGGGACCACGCTGATGTGGCGGTCCCAGACCACCCAATATTTTCTCTGAAAACAGAGGTGAGGATGCTGGAAGTGGAAGTTTTCAATATTTTTGTTTGGGGCTTTAATGTACTTTTTTTTTATGGCTTGTGTATTTTAACCTTTCTCTGTTGGCCTAATGTCTCAATAACAAGGAAACAATTCAATAAATAGAAGGGTTTTGGATACCGTTTTCCTCTCTAGGCCATAAATACTGGAATTTTTTTTTTTTTTTGTGAGTTTTCAAATACTTGTTTCCTTTTAAATTTCCACTCGTCCATATGAGTACTTACGGGTATAAGTTCTTCTTTCTCTCAGTTTTTTTGGTGCTACATTATGGAAATGTGATTGATTGAGGGAAAATTATTTAAAAAATCATAAACTTGTTATAATTATACAAATTCAGTCTTTTTTTTTCATTTGTGCTAATTTAGTCAATTCGATCAATTTTGGTTGGCGGCACTAACATGGATGCTGGCCAGCTCTAACCGGTCTAACCGATGCTAACGTGAATAAATTTTAATAATAAATTTTTATATTTTTAATTTTTAATTTTTCCTTTTCTTCCTTCTTTGCTTTTTTAAACCCACAATGGCCGGCCAAGCCCGCCTCGCCTGCAGCCATGACGTCAACCAGCACGCGTTCCTTCTGGTTTCATCCTTGTCGTCGTTTTCCCAACTGTCTCTCGCATTTTCTTATATTTCACAGAAGAAAACCTGAGGATCAAGTTCAAGGTCAACACTCGTTGCATTTTTTAATCTGGCCTAGCAATCTTCGTCCGTCAGAAGAAGAAGATGGTGCAGATTTTCCTTACCAACCATCATCTCCACCAATATATCGCTCTTGCCATTACCGATCACAACTCCATATCACAATCACGACTTCATATTACAGAAGTTTTAGAACCTGATTGTATTTTTTGAAAATTTTAGAATTCGATTTTACTTTCTTGATAAGTTTTAGGACTTCAAATGCATTTATCTCTCCGACAAATATTATGGAATTCCGACATCTACAGAATAATCATTCTTATGAAGGGTGCTGATAGTTAATATCGGATTCAGGAGTTGACTTTCACAGCCATCTTCTAACAAGATATATCAATTTCGTAATGGAGCTCAGGTCTCTCCCTAAATTGAAAATGAGAGAAGACTTTACGAATAGGAGGTTAAAGGAGATAAAAGCTTCTTTCTGCCCATGCTAAGAGACTGATTCTCGCTCTATTCGTGCTGGGGGTCTTAATCTTATTATAGAGAGACTCAACTACAGATGGCAGCAACCATCGGACGCGTGATTCTTGATCGGAAACCCAAACTCGCTAAAGAGCAGTTAAATGGTGCTCCCGAACTGTGACGAAACTGTTGAATGTCGAGGTGGATATGTGCTGCATTGGCGACCGGTACAGCAGAAGAAATGCTCTTCGTCTTCTGGCTGTGGAAGCCCAGTCCGGCGTTTTGAGGAGCTGGTTCGGGAGAGGCCGAGGGCGGCACGTGATGGGGTCGTTTAACGGGGATTTCATTCCGTGAAGCATAATAACCGAAAAAGGCTTTGAAGCTTTTCGTGGAGACTCTGGGAGATCATGACATGGACAATTTCGGTCATGTCCAAACCAAGAAGAGGGATAGATAAAGGCAGCAAATGTTGGAGTTGGGATAAATTTGGCCAAATCATTTGCCCTTCCAAATATCTCTTTTTATCGCCTTTTATCCTTTTACAGCTCTAAATATCTGCAGAATTGCTATGACGAGTAAGTTTTGTCCTAAGCATGACATTAAAGGCTTCATTTCAAGTCTCATTTGGATCTCAGGATCCTTAGATGTAAAACACTTGGAAGGTACTGTTGGGTACTGAGTAAGAAAAAGATATTGTACCAATTGGAGATACGAGACGTACAAGTATCAACGTATTAAAATAAGGAACACATCATGAAAACCCACCCCCAAAAGATAGGGACAGGCGCAGGAGGCCCTCGTAGGGAAGAAATCCCTCTTCCTTGGTGAGATAATCCTTCAACCGCATCAAGGATCCAGGAGAGCCCCTGGATGAAGGTTTTTCTTGGAAAGGACCGAATACTCAATTCTTTACTTTTTGTCGTCCATTAACTAATTATTATGAAATACTATCTATTTGAGTATTGAACATAACAAGTCAAAAAAAAAAAAACAATTATTATTAGTCTTCGTGCGTATGATTGTCGTCGAATCGCGTAACCCATGTAAGTCACTATGAAGTTAAAAATTGTATTAGGACAAGAAAAGGTTATAAAAGTCCTCGACAGATAGCATATAATAATGTACAGCAAGACCGATATTAGGAATTTGTTTGATGGCGGATATAATGCGTGGATAGGTTCTAGTTCCAGGAAAGATATGCAAAATAAGTTTAAGAATTATGAGAAAATAGCAATAAAAGATGTCGAGAAAGGTTTAAAAATTAGAACGGACCACAAACTATTGTACATTATATATATAAGAAAAGAGGAACATATTTAGGATTCGTTTGTTTCGCGAGGAAAATAATCTCCGGAAAACGTTTTCCAGATTTTCTAGCGTTCGTTTACAGAAAATGAATTCCTTGGAAAAATGTTTTTCATGAAAGGATAAAAAGTCTTCTAAATTAGAGGAAAATATTTTCCTCACTTAATCTCTCTTATCTCACACTTTTACTTCATCCTTCCCTTTCTTCTTCTTCTTTTCTTTTTTTATTCGAATTATTATTATTTTTTTAATTCGAATTATTTTTAATTTCCTTTTTTTTTCCTTTTCCTTTTCTTTTCCTTTTCTTTTCTTTGTTTTCCGTCTTCTTCTTTCTTAACTAGTCGTTGGCCATCACCAGGTGAACCTCAAGCTCGTCGATCTTAAGCTCGCGCTCGTCGATTTGGCGAGTTTCGAGCTTGACGCTCGTGCTTGGTGATCTGGTGAGCCTCAAGCTTGACGCTCGCGCTCGCCGATCTAGAGAGCGGAAAATATTTTCTTTACTAAACACTGGAAAATATTTCCCAAAACATTTTTAGGTTTTAGCTAAACATTAGAAAATATTGTTATTTTCCTGGAAAATGACTTCTGAGAAAATATTTTTCATAAATGACCCATTTTCCGTGAAATGAACAGACCTTTAATAATAAGATGTATGACCCAATTAAGGTCATTGGAAATAAACAATCTCGATGATCGGAAATGATGAAACTTTTCCATGATTTTCCAAAGTGATGTCAACATAAACAAAAAGAAAGTTAATCCTAATTTTGTCTCAAATTGGTTTCTATATAAGGTAAAAAAGCGTAAAGCATGATTGACCTAGAAAATCATTATATAACTGATACCGTGGCACTGCCCTCTCCTCCCGCCTAACCTATCCGTCGTCTTTCCTTTCGAAAAAATAAAAATAAAATTCTTCCTCAAATTTGGGATTCTGAAGCTGAGAGCCTGTTTTGTACTGCATTTCTTCTCTAGACCTTGGTTTCTTTTGTTCTCCTTTTTTGCTGGGCCTGGCCTGGGGGAGGCCGTCGTGTCTAGCGCCGAACCTAACGGGCTGCCGCTCCTTCCCACACCTCCAACTACCGGAGACGACGCGGGTGCTCTCTGTCCCAAGCCGCAGCTGTTGCATCATGATGTCGAGCCTGTTTTCGTTCGGTTGGCGACCCTCGTGGCTTCGTTTTGCATCGCTACTCCCGGCCGAAAGTCACTACCGAGACGAATCACCAATCGTTGGCCGAATCACCGCCGAGTGCACCTCGCCGAACCACCACCGTGGCCATCCTTTGCCAGGGAGCACCGTACCAGTCATCCGTCCAGCCGATTTCGATGAAGTCCATCCTGTGAATTTAGGTAAAATCTCGTCCGAATTTGTTTGTGTTTTTGCATGTGATTGTGCACTCTGAGCAGAAATCCCCTTCGCTAAATCTATTTGAACACGCCTTCAGCTGCTGGATGATCTCTTTTACTTCTTTTTTCGTGTCTGTGCACTGACCGCTTACCATTAACATACAGTATATTCCCGAGGGTCTCCGTCTTCATTGGAATATCGGTCCTCTTTGTGTGGTATGCCGTGGAAGCATTCCAAGAACCTCAGCTCACTTCTTAGCCAGGCCACGCCACCCCAAGTTAACAACCCTTTTTTCTCTTCTGAGGATGGAGAGAGAGAGGTCTGGAAGTCCCAGATATGGCACACTCAAAGGCCAGAGCATCAGAAGTTCAGTACCATGTGTTCTTTGTTGGAGAAATCTTTCCAGAATATTTTGAAGCTGACAAAACGTTTCTTTTAGTCTAGTCTGGATATCTGCAGATCGTCTAGTTTAAAGTCTGAAGACTTTCTGATTACCAGACTCAAGATTCAAGACTCAAGATTCAAGACTTAAGACTCAAGACTCAAGACAATTCTCATTGACAGTCTTTCTGATCCAGTGACGAAGGAAATCCAGAGCCGAAGTATATGGTTGAGGGTTTAATCCTATCGTCTGGAGAAGATCTTTTTGGTTGGATAAACATAACTGATTCTTTTTTAATTGAAGATCCGATGGTCGACGAAGTATTCTTGGAATGTTCTATTCTTGGAAACCAAGATCCTGATTGTATGGACGAACAGGATTGATGGGCTATCGTCGAGTTCCTTTAATAGCTCGAATGATCTTCTTGATTGATTTCGTCCAACGGGTAGATAGGAGGAATTCCTTTGGAAAGTGCCAACGGGTATGATGGCATAAAAGAGTATAAAAAGGAAGACGTTCTAGTTGTGTAAGTACGTGATCGATAGAGAAATTCCATAGTCTAAAGCACCTTGATTATTAGTCGATACAGTCTGAGCGAAATTGTATACACAGAGAGTGTCTATACTTGGTGATACCTTGAGCGAGTGTGGTAGATCATCTACACCTAGAAATCAAGGAAGATCAACACTGTAACATTTCTTTGTTCATAGTGGAATCCAGCCAATTGGCTGTTAGTGCAGAAGAGTGGACGTAGGCTTGAATCAAGCCGAACCACTATAAACCGTGTGTTCAATTCTCTCTTTCCTTTACTTAGTCCTATGTTGATTATTACTTATCGCAAATCCTTCAACTGTCTAAGTATTGCGTAATTATGAAGAAATTATCAAGAAAAATCTTTTATATACCTATTCACCCCCCTCTAGGTACTCGTACTAGCTATTTCAATTGGTATCAGAGCCCGTGTTCTTACTTTATTTGAAGTGTTTTACTTCAGACTAAAGATCCATAGCTAGAAGGGCAAAGCAATACCAGACCACCCTACTTTGATGGAAAAGATTACAACATCTGGAAGAACAAGATGAAAGCTTTCCTACAATCAAAGGATCCTCTGGAATGGGACGTTGTGGAAAGAGGAATCACTCCTACTGCTGCATCAGTCTCTGAAAGAGGGAAAGAAACTGTTGATGCCAGCGGAATGACTTAGGAAGAAATAAACAAGAGACAAGCACTCGATGCAAAAGCAATTTACTCTTTATATTGTGCCTTGTCTCCAACTGAATATAACCGAATATCTTCTTGTGTTACAGCAAAAGAAGTATGTGACAGATTACATATCACCTATGAAGGAACAGATCGAGTGAAGGAGACCAGAATTAACATTCTCCTCGGTCAATATGAAGCCTTCAAAATGAAGCCAAGAGAATCTATAACTGACATGTTTAGTCGTTTTACGATATTGTCAATGGTCTTGAGAACCAAGGACAAAAATTTCTGATCCCATGAAGGTGAACAAGCTCTTTGCGTGGACTCTCCAAGGATTGGAATCATATAAAGACTTCAATAAGAGAGACGCAAAGAATTATGCCTCTATCTGTCGACGAGCTGATCGGAACTCTTCAGTCTTATGAAGTGGAACGAATTAATGAAGACGAAGATCCAAGAGGTAAGAAATCCATTGCATTAAAATCAAATGATGATTATGATGATACAGATTCAGGAGATGATATGGACGACGAGGAGCTTGCTCTCATGATAAGAAGATTCAGAAAACTGAATAGAAAAGGTAGAAGGTTCAACTCAAAGAAACAAAGTTTCCAGAGACAGCAGACCAAGTCTGTTGATGATGAGGAACCAAACAAAGATGTAGTCTCGCCGAATGTAAGAAAAAGGGACACATCGACCCAACCGTCCTCTTCTCAAGAATAAAAGAGGAAAAGCCGAGAAGTTTCGAAAAGCTCTCAAAGTTCTAAAAACTGGAGTGATACGAATGTAAAGAAAGTGATAATGAATATGCCAACATATGTTTGATGGCACATTCAGACCTGCACTCGCATTCGGATCGACTCGAACAGTGAATTTGAGGTAAGTGATTTTAAATTTCCTGTCAAAGTTTCTAAATACATTGATGAACTATGTTTTAGTCTTAAGACTTCTCTCAAAAGAATTTCCGAACTTAAAAGGAAAACTCAGTTCTAAAACAAAAGGAAAATATTTTAGAAGAAAGAGTTAAAAGTTTAGACTTGAATGTTTTTGCTCTTAAAGAAAAAGAAGATGATCTTTTGAAAGAAAATGTTTTCTTAAAAACGGACTTATCAAATATTTCAAAGAAATTTTCGATAGGATCCGAAAAGCTTGAAAAAGTTCTTTGGTTCAAAGACCTTACTTCAATAAGTCCGGTCTAGGCATGACAGCGGAAACAATTCCCTTGATTGATTTTCCTAAAGTAAAAGAAAGAATTAAGAAAAGACCGTCGAGAGAGGCTTACACAAATCATTTCAAGAAAGTTTTTGTAAAGTCTGTAGGTCGAAATGCTCTAAGGTGTTCAAAGTGTAACAGTAAGGATCACTTTGAAAACGAGTGTCCCATGGTTTGGAAGCCTGTTAAGAAAGTATGGCCTAATAATACTTATCCTACTAACACTAAAGGACCCAAGAAAATTTGGGTACCAAAGAAAACTTGAGACTCTATTTCAAATGCAGGTCTCCGTCAAGAAAAAGGTAAAGTGGTATCTTGATAGCGGATGTTCAAGACACATGACAGGAGACTCAAAGTGCTTCATAAAGCTTGTTCAAGTAAACGGTGGAAATGTTTCATTTGGAGGAAACGGCAAAGGAAGCATTGTGGGATTTGGAACTGTGAAAATTGGAAATCTCACAATAAGCAATGTTTCTCTAGTGGAAGGACTCAACTATAACCTCCTCAGCATTAGCCAATTGTGTGATATTGGTTTCAAGATCTCCTTTCAGGAAGGAATATGCTCTAGAATCAGTAAAGACTCTACTCGTCTTTCATGGGTTGAAGGCATGGAAATATCTATCTCTTAGACATGAAATTAAATGAATCACAATGCCTAATCTCAATTCAAGATGAAGCAAGCTTATGGCACAGAAAGCTTGGTCATGTCAACATGAAGCAATTAGCCAAAATCTCATCAAAACAGCTTGTTCGAGGTCTACCCAAATTACCATATCAAAAGTCCGATCCATGCACACCATGTATTATGGGAAAACAGGTTATTCCAAATGGACGTCAAAAGTGCTTTCCTAAATGGATTTATCCAAGAGGAAGTTTATGTGGAACAACCGCCTGGGTTTGAAGATCCAGAGAAGTCAGACTCAGTCTTCAGACTGAAAAAGGCCTTGTATGGTCTAAAGCAAGCACCTCGAGCTTGGTACGACAGACTAAGTAAGTTCTTATTACAGAATGGTTTTGTCAAAGGTAAAGTAGATACTACTCTATTTATCAAAAAGGAAAACAAAAGCTTTTTACTCGTTCAAATATATGTGGATGACATTATTTTTGGATTCTCTAATGAAAGTCTATGCAAGAAATTCTCTAAGTCTATGCAGGATGAGTTTGAAATGAGTATGATGGGAGAATTAACATTATTTCTTGGTATTCAAGTAAAGCAATTGAAGGAAGGAACTTTCATTTACCAAGAAAAATATGCTAATGATCTTGTCAAAAGGTTTGGATTGGAAAATTGCAAGAAGACTGATATACCAATGTCAAGTTCTTTGAAGATAGACAAAGATGAAGAAGGAAAGAAAGTTGATCAAAAGCTATACAGGAGCATCATCGGTTCACTTCTTTATCTTTCGCTTCTAGACCGACATTTTGTTGAGTGTTTGCATCGTGCTAGGTTTCAATCGGATCCTAGAGAATCCCATCTCGTGCTGCAAAACGTATTATTACGTTGCTTCATCTTCAAGCATTGGTCTTTGGTATCCTAAGAAGGGAGACTTTGATCTTTCGGGGATATTCGACGCAGATCTAGCCGGCTGTAGAGTCGATAGAAAGAGTACTTCAGAACTTGCCGGTTGGCTTGCTTGGGGGTGATGTGTCTTGGTTTTCAAGGAAACAAAGCACGTAGCTCTCTCAACAACGAAGCGAGTATGTAGCTCTTGGAAGCTGCTTTGTTCACAAATTTTATGGATAAAACAACAGCTACAAGACTATGGGATTGAAGACTCATGCACGAAATCAAATGTGACAACACCAGCGCAATCAATCTCACCAAAAATCCAATTCTTCATTCAAGAGCAAAGCATATAGAAATTCGACATTACTTCATTAGAGATCATATTCAAAGTGGAGAAATCTCGATTCAATTTGTTGATTCAAAAAGTCAACTAGTGGATATATTCACAAAGCCTTTGGAGAAAAATCAATTCGATTTTATCCGTTCCAGACTCAACATTTTGAAGCTCGAAGAAGTTAAAGTCTAGAGACTCTCCAACCTTCAGACTCATAAAGTTGATCGTCAGACTCAAATCTCTCAGACTCAAAATCTCTCAGACTCAGACGTTGATGACTATAGACTGTAAGTTGTTATTTTATCTCAACTCGAAAAGGTATGATCTTTCGTTAAGTTATTTTGTAGTATCCGTGAAAATCGAAAACTTGTCTTTTCAAAAGGATTAATTTTGGTAGTTATTGATTTCAAAAAGAGGTATTCGTACATTTTCCTTGTGCCGATTGAACTTCCCTTTTCAAAACCGAGTTATATATATACGGTTTTCATTTTCAATCTTCAAAACCCTAAAAGCATTCTCCTCCCAATCCGATTTCTACTTCGTGTTCATCTTCGAGAAAGTTGTCATCTTTTCTTGGGAAAGCAAGCAAAGGAATCTTTCAGTGACAAGGAAGGATGTCTTCTTCGAGGAGGTCTTCAAGAATCGCGAACGGGGGACCACGAGAGAATGAAGGAGGGACCTACCCACTTCGATCTCACGAAGAGGAAGAATTATCGAGTCAAGAAACGTAACCCAACTCATTCTCCACCACGTCACTCAACACCATCTACCCCACTTGATGCGGGTCAACATCCGAAGAAGAGATAATCGAGGACTTGAGACCCGAAGAGTCCAAAAACCCTCGTTTATTTACAAACTCTACTGTGCGTTGAAAAGTACTGGGACTCCGTTGAAATACGTGGATGATTTTCTCAAAGATAAGAATTATGGGAATGAGTATATCTTTCTGAAGAAAACGGAGGATTTGGGAATTGCTCCCAAAGGTAAAGCAGAGGAAGCGCTTGCGAATATTCCCAGTGACCCTCGTATGTCGGGACCAAATTTGACTGATGGGAACGACGATGATAAAATGTTCACTGATTTTCAACCTCGAATGGGTATTGCTGCAAAGGTGAAAGGAAATAGGATGGAGTTGTTCAAATCGAAAGAACAGGAGAATTTGTTTTTTAGATTGCTGAAACGAGGGGTGATAAACCCTAGGAGTGTCGATTTCGATTTCTTGGATGCTGTGAATGTGAACTTGAGGGAGAAGTTCAGTCTGCTTCAACTGGAACGTTTTTGCACTGATACCACGGACGGATATGCACAACTGACTGCATATTTCTATTCGAATCTCAGCTTTATAGATGCGAATAGAATATCATTCAGTGTTCGAGATCAGGATTATGTGTTAGACGTGGACATGTTGGCGGACATAATTGGAGTTGAACGAGGACGCTATCAACCAATCAAAGTCTCAGTTGCTCGTGCCTCACTGGAACTTGTCAAAGATAGAGATGTAGAGGGAAGAATCATGTATTCAAGGATGCATGCCATCAATGTTGTGCTGCACAAAGTTGTGATCAATTGCATCAGGCTCAAGTCTACATCAAAGACTGATGTGTCAAATTCAGAGGCAAAATTGATGTATGCAATCAACTCAGGGATGAAGTTCTCTCTTCCTTACATTATTCTCTTTCACATGTACAGAGCAATGTCGAAAGACAAGGGACAATTGCCTTATCCAGGTCTGGTGACCAAGATCTTCAGACACATGAATATTGAACCTCCACACACACTTTGTGTTCGACCGTGCGATAAGATGGTGGTAGGTTTGAAGATGTTAACGAAGATGCGTCTGCAAGAACTTTCTAAGGCAATGGAGAAATTCAGAGTGAAGACTCCAGTTCTGTCTGCTTCAAAGCGAAAAGGGAAGGAGGCCATTGGTGCCCCATCCAAAAAGAAGAGAACTCTCATCTTGGAGGATGAAGATGAGGAGGAAGATCTTACAATCACTGCCTTGATAAGGACCAGACGTTCTGTTCCCCAACAGAAGAAACAGAGAGAAGAAGAGAAGCAAGCCAAGAATAGAGAAGAAGAAGAGCAGCGAGAGAAGGAGAAAGAAGCTGAAGAAGAAGGAGAAGAAGAGCAAGAAAAGTCTGCAGCTGAATCTGGAGAGAAGGAGAATCAAGACACAGAAGAGCATGATCATCACTCTTCCCTTTTTGATGTCCTAGAGACAGGAGGAGTTGGCGAGCAAGAAAGGTCCACACCTCATGCTGCCAATAGTGAAGGTCTAAGACAATCTCCAGCAGACCCAGAAGAATTTCAGGCTTCTCAATTGCCTGAAGAAGAACACGATACGTCATCTCCAAATCTGCAAGACTATACAGAAGCGCCATCGTCTGCATTCACTCCATCGGAGAAAGCAAATGCAAGTACTCAGACGGATAATTCTGCAGATTTTCGTCGTATTATGGATATTCTTCTGGAAATGCATGGCCAGATATATGCTCTGGACTGTGAAATTCAAGCCATGAAGAATGCTGGACAAGCATCTTCAGTTACCCTGGAGGATAAAATGAAAGACCTCGCTCTACAACTTCAAGCCAATGCCAAAGGAGAGGAGGTAGCTCAACTAAGGGAGGACTTGAAGAGGCTAGAAGGCGTAGTCCAGTCCATGGGAGATTTCCAGATCGTGCGCATTCCCAAGCAGACATGACTCCTTTCTCACCTTTTTAATGATGATAAAAAGGGGGAGAAAGCAATTTGAACCAACCAACCGACCTTCCTTAAATTTGTTTTGAATGTGTTTGTTTTTTTTTTACTTGAGTAAACTTGGATGAGAACTTGAATCTGACTGAATTGACTGTGGATTTAGATGCTTGACTGTTTGCATTTATTTCAAGTATTGTTATATGGTATTACTCATGAAAGACTAACCAATTTTCTGTGGATGCGAGTCCGGTTGTCTTGTTAAATCTTTATGAGATAGCCATATTGCTTGAGAAATGTTTTTGCAGGTCAAAATGGTTCAAATCTACAGAAAGTTTTGTCACCATCAAAAAGGGGAGATTGTTGGAGAAATCTTTCGAGAATATTTTGAAGTCGACAAAACGTTTCTTTCGATCTAGTCTAGATATACGCAGATCGTCTAGTTTAAAGTCGAAGACTTTCGATTACCGAGACTCAAGATTCAAGACTCAAGATTCAAGACTTAAGACTCAAGACTCAAGACAATTCTCATTGACAGTCTTTCTGATCCAGTGACGAAGGAAATCCAGAGCCGAAGTATATGGTTGAGGGTTTAATCCTATCGTCTGGAGAAGATCTTTTTGGTTGGATAAACATAACAGATTCCTTTTCAATTGAAGATCTGATGGTCGACGAAGTATTCTTGGAATGTTCTATTCTTGGAAACCAAGATCCTGATTGTATGGACGAACAGGATTGATGGGCTATCGTCAGGTTCCTTTAATAGCTTGAATGATCTTCTTGATTGATTCTGTCCAACGGGTAGATTGGAGGAATTCCTTTGGAAAGTGCCAACGGGTATGATGGCATAAAGGAGTATAAAAAGGAAGACGTTCTAGTTGTGTAAGTACGTAATCGATAGAGAAATTCCAGAGTCTGAAGCACCTTGATTATTAGTCGATACAGTCTGAGCGAAATTGTATACACAGAGAGTGTCTATACTTGGTGATACCTTGAGCGAGTGTGGTAGATCATCTACACCTAGAAATCAAGGAAGATCAACACTGTAACATCTCTTTGTTCATAGTGGAATCCAGCCAATTGGTTGTCAGTGCAGAAGAGTGGACGTAGGCTTGAATCAAGCCGAATCACTA
>CM029457.1:1692016-1805755 GCA_017140185.1 Eucalyptus polyanthemos subsp. polyanthemos
TAACGTAACCAACGGAATAAAATCGTCAGGTCGTCTGTTTTCAAACCCTAACAATACAGAAAAACACACACCATCGAGTTTTGGAAGGAGATTGAGCAGTAGAACAGGACGTGCGGTTTTGTTTTCATTTTGCAGATCGCTCGTGTTGTGTGGATCCTTCAAAGATTTTGAGGTTTCCTACTTCTAAGATTTCATCAATGGCTGGAGGTATGTTGGTATTTATGTTTCCGCTATTCGATCCCGAATTTTATATGAATTTACCTGTGATAAGTAAATCGGGATTTCCATGTTTGTTTATACTCAATCTAACAGTTGGTATCAGAGCCCTTATTTGCTATCTCTGCCTTGGTGAAACCTTTGGAATTTATTTTATTGAATTATATGTGGATAAATTTCGGATTTGTATATGGCTTGGATCGGAATTGAGAATTCCGACCAAATTCGGGCTACCTACCATGAGATATTGGATCTGGATGATCACACCGCCATTAGGAAGAGAAACCTATAAATTTTTCGACATATTACTGATCGTTGAAGGTTAATCGAGCGGTGAATTTTTGTGGTTAGGGTTTGATAGGGCATACTTTTTTTTTTGGCTTAATTTTGGTCCATATATGGTCGTTTTTGCTGGATCTTGAATCTATTCGTTTGTCCCGGCGTTCTCTTCGAAACCCATCAACCAATTTGGTCGGACATGGGATGTGGGAGGAGACCCAGACGGTGGAACAGAGGCGGTCGCGGCGGAAGAAGCGGCGGAAGAGAGCCCGAAAGAAGACCTCGGGCGCTTGCGTCGCACGCGCCCGAATGGGAAAAGCACGTGTGCATTGCATGCGTGCCTGTGGTTTCTCAATTTTGCCCCTCCGCTTTAGGAAAATTGTGATTCTGCCTTTGCTCGCAATTTTCTCAATTTTGCCCCTCCGCCTTTATAAAAATTGCGTTTCTGCCCTTGCCCGCGCAAAATTCCGATTTTGCCCCACTGGGGTGTGTAAACTTACGATTTTGCCCTTTTTGGCGTGAAATTCCTGTTTTACCCCTTAAAAATAAAATTCCAATTCTAGCCTTGCGTGCAAAATTCCAGTTTTATTCCTTTTGCACGTGATTTTACTGTTCTACCCTAAGGTGCAATTCTATGAATAAAATTAAATGTCTAGTGATCCGTATATACTTAATTAATTAAGGATTAGCCACAGCATCTTTGATTATATTAAATTATATACATTAAGAGCCTTTGGATCACATATGGTTAAAGACAATAATTGTAATTATTCACATTAATATTATGAATTTTATCCCACAGGAATTTTCAATATATTAATGTGATTAATTATGATGAAATATTATTTTATCTTTCTTAATTTACCCATAGGGATTAAGGAAGGGAATATAATTTGATAGTTTCATCATGAAGTAATTATGAATCAATTTAAATTAGAAACTTAACCCACAGGTAGTTTTTGATGTTATATGATTCATATTGTAAAACATGTTTTACATTGGTAAAATATGATTTAAGTTTATTGCCTCAAATATATTAATACATAAGTTTCCTTTGATTATGATGCAATTTTACCGCTTACGATTAGTTCTGGTATAATTGTTCCCGAGCTAAATGGAAATAACTTCAAAGAATGGAGAGAATTAGTTCTTCTTCAATTAGGGTGCATGGATCTTGATTATGCTCTTAGGTCAGACAAACCAGCTGAACCTACTGAGAATAGTACTCATGCTGAGCATACTCATTATGCTCAATGGGAACGGTCCAACCGTCTCAGTGTGATGTACATAAAGACAAAACTCTCTGCTAGCATTCGTGGTCATTCAGCATAATAATGCCAAGGAATTGCTGAAGGCTATTGATGCTCAATTTGAGTTTTCAGAGAAGGCGCATGCCATGACCCTAATTATGAAGTTCTCATCATTGAAGCTTACCAGTGTAAGAGGTGTGCGTGAGCACATCATGAAGATGAGGGACATTGCTGCTCAGCTGAAGAATCTTGAGGTTGGGATATCAGAATCCTTTCTTGTATACTATATCCTAAATACTCTCCCAAAAGAGTATGCTCCCTTTAAGATCTCTTACAACACACATAACACTAAATGGTCAATTAATGAACTCATGACCATGTGTGTTCAAGAGGAAGAGAGGCTACTAATGGAGAAAGGAGAAAGTGCTCATATGGCAACATAGGATAAGTATAAAGGGCAAAGCAAGCAAAAGGGGAAGGGTAAGATGCCTCTAGCTCCCCAAGCTGGCATTAAGAAGGAATCCAAGTGCTTCTTCTGTAAAAAGAAGGGGCATATGAAGAAGGATTGCGCCAAATTTAAGGCGTGGCTCCAAAAGAAAGGTAACCAACTCACATGTGTATGTTATGAAACTAATATGGTTGATGTGAGTCACAACACTTGGTGGATTGATTCTGGTTCTACAATCCACATTTCGAATTCCTTACAGGGTTTTCAGAACCAGCGGAAACTAGTGGGAAGTGAACAAGGCATCTATTCAGGAAACAAGATGCGCTCGCGTGTGGAAGCTATTGGGACATGCAGATTAGTTCTCAGTAATGGTTTTGTTTTAATTTTGGAAAAGACCTTTTATATTTCTAGTTTTTCTAGGAATTTAATTTCAGTTTCAAGACTTGTACCTTTGGGATACTCCTTTGAATTTTCAGATTTAACATTCAATTTATCGTATAAATCTGAAATTATCGGGAGTGGTATTTTGTCTGACGGTCTCTTTCGAATTAATTTACAAGACAATACCGTTAATAATGCGATGCACGTTCATGATAATGCTGGGATAAAACGATGTGTTGTGAATGAGAATTCCTCTATGTTGTGGCACCGGAGGTTGGGACATATCTCCATGGATATAATTAAGAGATTAGTAAATGATGGAGTACTTAATACTCTAGATTTGACTGATTATGACACTTGTGTGGACTGTATAAAGGGAAAACAGACCAACAAGTCAAAGAAAGGTGCTAAGAGGAGTACAGAAATATTAGAAATCATACATACAGATATTTGTAGTCTAGATATAGACTCAAATGGTCAGAGATACTTCATTTTTTTCATAGACGATTATTCACGATTCATGTATCTCTACTTGCTTTGTAATAAGTATGAAGCACTGGATGCCTTTAAGGTATTTAAAACCGAAGTAGAGAATCAATGCGACAAGCAAATTAAAATCGTGAGATCGGATAGAGGTGGAGAATACTATGGTAGATACACTGAAGATGGACAAGCACCTGGTCCATTTGCAAAGTTTCTTGAAGAGCATGGGATTATTGCCCAATACACTATGCCTGGTTCACCGGACCAAAATGGTGTTGCAGAAAGAAGAAACCGAACATTATTGGACATGGTGCGGAGTATACTTAACAACTCTAAACTTCCTAAGTTTTTGTGGAATGAGGCTCTTAAAATGGTTGTGTACATATTAAACTGAGTTCCAACCAAGGTTGTTCCAAGGACGCCTTTTGAATTATTCAAAGGTTGGAAACCGAGTTTGCGACATGTACGTGTTTGGGGATGCCCATATGAGGTAAGAGTCTACAATCCATAAGAAAAGAAGTTAGATCCAAGGACTATAAGTGGGTATTTCGTTGGATATATCGAAAGGTCCAAAGGATACAGATTTTATTGTCCATCCCACACCACTAGGTTTGTGGAATCAAGAAATGCTAAATTTCTTGAAAATGATCTGATTAGTGGGAGTGATCAATTCAAAGACTTTGTCCCCGAAGAAGATCATTCAGATACTCAACCTTTCACCTCAGATACTGGATTGGTTGTTGCTTACAGCGCCCCTTCAGTTCAACCGGTCGCTGAGCAACCAATCATTGAAGATCCACAACCAGCTGAAATCGATCCGGTAGACTAAACTGTTCAGCAATTACCAGATACTGTTGAACTTCCAGTAGAACAGCATACTCCTCAGGAGAATGTTGATGCGACATTAAGAAGGTCTACTAGAATGAAGAAATCAGCGATTCCTAATGACTACATCGTGTATCTACAAGAATCTGACTATAATATTGAAGCTGAAAGTGATCCTGAGTCGTTTTCACAAGCCATGAGTTGTGATAAATCTAATTTATGGTACAATGCCATGAAGGAAGAGATAGATTCTATGGCATCAAACTAAGTCTGGGATTTAGTTAATTTGCCTGATGGTGCAAAGGCCATTGGTTGTAAATGGGTCTTCAAAACTAAGAATGATTCATTAGGCAATATAGAGAGATATAAAGCTAGACTCGTTGCCAAGGGATTTACTCAAAAGGAGGGAATCGATTACACGGAGACGTTTTCTCCTGTATCTAAGAAAGATTCTCTTCGTACTATTTTGGCATTGATTGCTCATTTTGATATGGAGTTACATCAAATGGATGTGAAAACGGCGTTCCTCAATGGAAAATTAGAAGAAGTGGTTTACATAAAACAACCAGAAGGATTCTTCTCTAATGCTGGTGAGCATTTGGTATGCAAGCTTAAAAGATCTTTATATGGCTTGAAACAAGCATCCCGCCAATGATACTTAAGATTCCATGAGGTCATCTCTTCATTCGGTTTTAAAGAGAATATCATGGATCAATGTATATACCAGAAGGTTAGTGAGAGCAAAATTTGTTTCCTTGTGCTATATGTAGATGATATTTTACTTGCAACCAATGACAATGGGTTGTTATATGAAGCGAAACAATTTCTCTCTAAGAGTTTTGATATGAAAGATATGGGTGAAGCATCTTATGTCATTGGCATTAAGATCCACAGAGATAGACCTCGAGGTATATTAGGACTATCTCAAGAAACCTATATCAATAAGGTCTTAGAGAGGTTTCGGATGAAAGATTGTTCACCAAGTATAGCACCCATAGTGAAGGGTGATAGGTATAATTTAAACCAATGCCCGAAAAATGATTTTGAAAGGGAACAAATGAAGAACATCCCATATGCTTCTGCTGTTGGAAGCTTGATGTATGCTCAGGTTTGCACTCGACCTGACATAGCCTTTGCTGTGGGAATGTTGGGAAGATACCAAAGTAATCCAGGTATGGACCACTGGAGAGCTGCAAAGAATGTGATGAGGTATCTTCAAGGAACAAAGGGACACATGCTTATGTACAGACGGATGGACAACTTGGAGGTAGTTGCTTACTCGGACTCAGACTTTGCTGGCTGCATTGATTCCAGTAAATCAACATCGGGATATATTTTTATGTTCGCTGGCGGAGCTGTATCCTGGAGGAGTGCAAAACAAACCTTGGTTGCCACTTCCACTATGGAAGCAGAGTTCGTTTCCTGTTTTGAGGCCACCTCATATGGTGTGTGGTTGAAAGGTTTCATATCGGGGCTTAGAGTTATGGATTCCATTGTTAGGCCATTAAGAATATTTTGCGACAATTCAGCTGCAGTTTTTATGGCTAAGAACCACAAAAGTGGTAGTCGAAGCAAGCACATCGACATCAAGTATTTAGCTATCAGAGAACGTGTTAAAGAGAAGAAAGTGGTTATAGAACACATAAACACTGGATTGATAATAGCTGATTCTTTAACTAAAGGCATGCCGCCAATGAGTTATAAGGATCATGTTTCTAGAATGGGCATTGGTCCAATTATGTAAATTTTTCTTTATATGGAAGAATTTATGAGACTTTTATTCATTTATAATGTTTTTCTCAATACAGTTGTATACATTCAGTTATTATGAGAAAAATAATTACGTTTGACCTGGAGTAAACATAAGGTTTATTCATTAAGTTATTTGATCACATATGGACTGATGAAATACATTGTGATACACGGAAGACAATACTCGCTTTAAGAGGACTCATCGCCGTGATTCATTTGTTTTATTTCAGTATGAAGTTTTGTGGGTTTGGGTTAATAACTCATTTGAAGGAATATTGGGATCAAGTGGGAGAATGTTAAAATATTTAATATATTTTATTTATGATTCCAATATTATAATCCCAATAAATTCCCAATAAATTCCCTATATTAATTCCAATTATTGCCCAATTTATTACCCACGTGTATTAAGTGATATTTGTCCGTTATTACATTACCATAATGGTCTTGATGGGAGACCGGTAACGTAACCAACGGAATAAAATCATCAGGTCGTCTGTTTTCAAACCCTAACAATACAGAAAAACACACACCATCGAGTTTTGGAAGGGGATTGAGCAGTAGAACAGGACGTGCGGTTTTGTTTTCATTTTGCAGATCGCTCGTGTTGTGTGGATCCTTCAAAGATTTTGAGGTTTCCTACTTCTAAGATTTCATCAATGGCTGGAGGTATGTTGGTATTTATGTTTCCGCTATTCGATCCCGAATTTTATATGGATTTACCTGTGATAAGTAAATCGGGATCTCCATGTTTGTTTATACTCAATCTAACAGAAGAAGTATGGAGGTGATACGCGTGGAGAGAAAGACGAAGTACGTGAAGCGAGGGACGAGTGGAGGGGAGGTCTGGAAATACGAGAAGTGCGTGCAGGAGGAGTGGAGTAGAGAAACGAGCGTAGGCAAAGAAAGGGAGGAGGTTGGGAAATACAAGAAGGGCATGGAAGAGAGAGTAGGCAGAGAAAGGGAGGAGGACGGGAAGTCTGATAATCACTAGTGTCAAAAAGGCCCGCGCCGGCTCGGCCCATTTCGACCCTAAAATTTAGGGAATTTTAGGGTCGGTCGGGCCAAACATTTTATTCTCCCCCATCATTTTCATCAATATCTATCTCCTTCATCTTCCCCTTGTCCATCGTCTCCCTCGTCGTATCTCGTTTACAAAACTCGAGCCGCGATTGGCCCCGCGCCACGACGATCGCCTCGAGCGGAAAGGTCGAAGCTTCGTCACCCGGATCTCCATTCCCCCGTTTCTTGAAGATCGGCATGGCGACACCCGATGTCCTGCAGAGCCCAGATGAGCTCCTCCTGCAATCTCCCATCGGCGACGCTCCTCGCGCGGGTGAGGCCCCTCTGAGCTTCGCGTGGATCTTTCTCGTGTCGGATTGGCAAGTTCACGTTCCCGTTCTTGATCAAGTCATGTGCAGGGTTGGCGAGCGAAGATCTGGGTATGCATGTGCATGCCCATGTGTGTAAATTCGGGCCTGCAGGGCACCTGGTGACGGAGAATTTGTTGATAGACATGTATGCAAAGCTCGGGGATTCGGAAGATGCATATAAGGGGTTTGACGATATGCCTCAAAGGGATGCCATCTCGTGGAATAGTCTCATTTCCGGGCATGTTAGGTTGGGAGAGACGAGGGTGAGAGAATTGTTTGGTGTGATGCTGTGCAAGACTGTCGTCTCTTGGACGACGGTGATTTCCGGGTACTCTCAAGTCGGCAGTTATTTCGATGCCATGGAAAGTTTTAGGCAAATGTAGACGGTTGGTGTTGAACCTGATGAGATAAGTATTGCATCCGTCTTGCCAGCTTGTGCACACCTAGGAGCTCTCAAAGTTGGGAAGTGGATTCACATGCATGCAGATTAGCACCAACTTCTCCACAGGCTTCTCCACACCTATGTGCACACAGGACTTGTATATGCAAAATGCGGTTGCATCGAGCAAGCGAGCCTTTTGTTCGATGAGATAAACGAGAGGGATGTTATTTCTTGGAGCACAATGATTTGCAGTTTAGCCAATCATGAAAAGTTGAGCGGGAGCCCAAAAAAGAAAAAAAGAAAAAAACAAAAAAACCCAAAAGACCCGCCCCGCCCCGCCCCGCCCCTCGTTTCGTCTTTTAATCAGCATGGGATGGTAAATGGTGCCGTTCAAACTTGTATGGAGAGTTTCCATATATTTGATAAGTATCTCGACTTCTCTAATTCAATCATCTTTGCGAATTTTGATCCCGGTGCTTGTGGTCGGGCATATGGTATGAAAATGTTTGACCTCAAAGAGTGGAAGAAGAGAAACATCACGGAATATATCACCGATGGCAGGAAATGAACGATGATAGGACATTGTGGATGCTCGGCATCTTATCCCCAGGATTGGTCACTTTCTACGGTCTAACTTGTTTGTTCGATGTGTTGAGACTCGGCTATAAACCATGGTTGGATTTGGCGGTCTCCAACTGTTTTGTCAATCTACGATCAGTCTCGAAGAGGAACAATGCGGCTGTGTATGCATAATAAACCAATCGAAGAGGAGGAACTTTGCAATGCAATTACATTTCGACCCGACGTTCCTGAGAAATGCCGACACAGTCTAAAAACGGGTTAGAGAACTGTCCTCTAATGGAAGATGGCATGAAGTGTTAGTCCACTTTACGAAGCGAAGTGAGCAGGAATTGAAATCACTGAGCCTTCCATGATTAATTCCGTTGTCAAAGTGTCTTCAAAGCTATCGATTAAACAAGGGAAGTCCATCCATGCTTGTGTGCTCAAGCAGGGTACCGACACATTCTGTTCCATTGGCAATTCCATCATGGATGAAATTCTCTCATGGGCACTGTGATGGTGAAATTTATTTACAAACGGTGTAGGACAGATAAGTTTTTTAAGTAGCTTTTGCTGAAATAGTGGTTGCCCAGATAACTTTTGGCTTTCAAATGATGCTATGTAAGAAATATATCAAGATTGTCATTTGATGCGTGAAATAAATGACTGACATATTCTTGCATAGAGTTGTCTTATGGTTGCATTCACTGTCAAATGCCATGCATTTGACGTGTGCCTAGCAGCTGTCTCCTCTCCATGTTGTCGACCTTTTCTTCAATCCAGACTATGGCAATTGACTTCAAATGAAACAAAGATATGATAGTAGACATGTTTCTGACAGTCAAAGGTGTCTTGCACGCTTATGTTGATGCAGTTCTTGATCTGGCTTCGCATTTTATCACTAATTTCATTCAAATCGTTCCCAAACCACAAGAACATAACCACAGTCAAAAGGCGCCAGCAGCGAATACAATTCAGACATAATAAAAAAAAAATAAAATGCGACGCATTGTCGAATCAAAGCTACACAATTCGCAAACCTCCCCTTCCCCCCCAAGCCTGAATTCAGGCAGAAACGCAAGGCGTCGAATTGACACTACACGATTCGCAAACCCCCCTTTCCACCAAGCCTGAATTCAGGCATAATCAGAAGAAACACGATGCGTTGACAAGGATGGAGGATAGGAGAGTGAAGATTAGGGGATTTAAGGTGATTTGGAAAGCAGGTCAAGAAAATATCTGCATCTCATGTAGATTGGGAGGGACTTAAAGATCTATGTAGCAATTCTTGTTTATATATATGTGTGTGTGCAAGTGTGTGCGTGTGTGAAACTCCAGATGTGATACATATAATCCCATACTTAAGGTCGATGGGCTATCAAAAATTCATACGAGAGCAGTACCAAGGAGGGTAATCATCGGACGAAACTTTATCTCCAAGAGAAAGAGGGTGAGCCAAGCGAATCCAATTGGGGGAGGGCATTGAGTGTGTGAAAGCCGACAAGCAGCAGTGGCAGCGACGGTTAACCAGTGCCAATATGCTTGAGCATCTAGTGGTGGAGCTTGCGCTAAGGCCCTGTTTGGTAACCATCCAAACATGGCCAAATTCTAATTCTTCGTTCTCGGAATCAATTTCGGCCTAGAATCGCATTTGATAAAATTTTTGTTCCCGGGAACAAATTGGGAATAAAAACAAGAACAAAAAAAAAAGTTGATTCTTGTTCTGAGAACGAATTTGAGAATCAAAATTAAGAAATTTTCTTCTTTCCTTTGGCCATCTCGCTACCGCCATCCACCACCGCCTCCCACCGTCTGCCGTCCGCCGCCGCCGTCCACCGCTGCCCGCTGTCCACCGCTGCCGCCGGCCGTTGTCCGAGCTCGCCAGACCTGGGCGAGGTCCGGTGAGCTCGCCGGAGGCAAGCCTAGCCACTAGCGAGGCTCGGCCTCCCCAGATCTGGCAAGGCCGAGCCTCGCCGGTGGCCAGGTGGGCCTCGCCGGGGCTGGGCAGGGGCTAGGCAAGCCTCGCGACGCCCAGCCCCATCGGTGGCTAGGCGAGGCTCGCCCAGCCCCGCCAGTGGCTTGGCAGGCCTCGCCCAACCCCGACAAGGCCGGCCTGGCCACCGGCGGGGCTAGGCAAGCCTCGCTCAGTTGCCGGCGAGGCTCAGTCGACGAGGGTCGGCGACGCTCCGGTGAGGTCGCCGGCCCTCATTTGGGCAGTCGCGGTCGGCGACCCAGCCTTTAAGAAGAAGGAGAAGATGAGAAAAAGAAAAGAAAAAAAGGAAAAATAAAAGGAAAATGAAAAGGAAAATGAAAAGAAAAAAATGAAAAAATGAAAAAAAGAAAAGAAAAAAAGGAAAAAATTTTAAAAAAATTATTTAAAAATTAAAAGAAATTGATTTGGAACAGAATTAATGAACACGGTACCAAACGCAATTCTATTCCAGAATTAAAAATTTTAGACAGTTACCAAACGGCTTAAAATGCTTAGAATCAGTTCCCAGGAACAGAATAAAAAAGAATCAGTTCTGATCATAATCTACTCTCGGGAATAGAATCATTACCAAACGCGTCCTAAGTCTTGGAGACAGTATAAGTGGGTGACTTTGGAAGTGCTACCAATGGTCATCACTAAGCCTAGCATATTGCCGAGTTTGCTGATGGCAGCGGCGGCGGCATCATTAAATCACAGTGACTACTAGCAGCAAGTGATGACCTTGTTTGAGTCTGATTGTAGCTCAATTTGTTCTTTTAGGGCGCGTTTGGTAACGATTCTGTTCTGAGCCGATTTCGACTAGAAATGATTATTTTTATTCTATTCCGGAACCGATTCGAGTAAAAAACGCGTTTGGTATCGTTCAAATTTTTTTATTCGGAATAGAATTGCGTTTGGTACCGTATTAATTGATTCTGCTCCAAATTAATTTCTTTTGATTTTTAAATAAATTTTAAATAATTTCTTTACTTTTTTACTTTTTTTTTTTTTTTTTTTCCTTTTTTTTTTTTTTTTTCTTTTTTTCCCCTTTTTTTCCTATTCTTCTTCTTTTTATTTGGCCGGCCGCCGACCGGCGACAAACCCAACGAGGGTCGGCGACGCTCACCGGAGCGCCGCCGGCCCCGCCGAGGTCGGCCTTCGTCGGCCGAGCTCGCCGGGCCGGGCGAGGCTCGCCCAGCTCCGCCGAGGCTCGGCCTCGTCGGTGGCCAGGCCGGCCTCGCCCAGCCTCGGCGAGGCCAGCTTGGCCACCGGCGGGGCTGGGCGAGCCTCGCCGATGGCCAGGTGAGCCTCACCGCAGCTGGGCGAGGCTCGACCTCGCCCGATCTGGCGAGGCCGAGCCTCGCCCAGCTGCGACGAGGCTCGCCTGGCCACCGGCGAGGCTTGCCCAGCCCCACCGGTGGCCAGGTCAGCCTCGCCGGTGGCTGGGCTTGCCTCCGGCGAGGTCGCCGGACCTCGCCTTGGCCTGGCGAGCCTTCGGCGACATCACCGGACCGGCGACCGGCGGCGGCGGGCGATGGCGAATGGCAACCGAGATGTTGAAAGAGAAGAATAAGGTTTTACCGTGTTGATTCTTTTTCTGATTCTCGGACGTAGAATCAATTTTTTTTAGATTCTCAAATCTTGTCCAAAATTGTTCCCGGGAACAAAAAATTTACCAAACGCGATTCTCGTCCCAAACTGATTCTGGGAACAAAAAATCAGAATCTGGCACTGTTGGGCAAGTTGCCAAACAGGCCCTTACTCTCTTTTTCATCTTCCCCACGATGTAATTAAGGGTTTGCTTATGGTGCCTAGAGCACAATGTTGAAAGCCGTCGGTTCATTTTCATCATAATATGATATAACGCAACTTGAGTTACATCTCAATGACAATTACATGAAATAACTATATTTACAATCAAATTCACATTTGACACATTCATTACCGTATTACGCAACATGATGCTATACGTCTAAAATATAAATTTTCACACATTTAATTACCCTTCTTGCCTAATTTGAACTTTGATTTAGCAAGAAGGGCATTTCATCTTCAATCGACCAGAACAAACTCACTAACACGTACACATTCTAATCAATCTCCATGGTAGAAATGGCCTCATCTATAATCTCCTGAAGTTCCTTCATCCTTTGCCTCGTCAATGCAACGCATTCCTGCAAGCACAGCAACATTTCCCATCATCATCACATTAAAGCTACCATTTGGACCAGTATACAATCTCTATATGAAAGGTGTTGAAAGGTATACACCTCCCATATATAGTTTTTCCCTCTCTTTCCCTGGGATAGAAATAGATTCATTTAAAAAACCAAGGAAATGAAAACATTAAAATGAAAGATCAATCAGAGGGCCAAGGAACTGCCAGCATCCTAAAGTCCATTAATCCTGGCAAATAACATGTGTATAATCATGTATATAAAGTAGACACAGTTGCTTATCCAATATGCACTACATTACTTCGTATGTTTCAGGCTATTAGCTCTTGAAAACACTCGCACCCCGAATTGTCATGTCATCCGTTGAACCACCATTTGCATAAGAAGCTTATGAACTTCCACAAGTTCTGGAATGTTCTACATGCCACATTGGGCTTGTCCACTAACCAACTACGAGTTATCGAACACAAGATCCGTCTATTGCATAATTAAACTGACTGGAGTACAGTTAGAGCAAGAATGCGGCTGACTCAACAGTATGAAAGCCATTAACCATTTGATCCCAATCGCATGAAACGGGGCCTCTAAATACAATTCTCAAACAATGAATGAACAAATAATGAAATGAGGAACAAGGAGAAAATAACCTGAATAGCCGATGTATGTGCAAGAACTAGTCTACCTGGCATATAGAGAGAGACAAGTTAAGCAGAAGAATTCAAAACCAGAGTCATGAACGTTTCCATTATGGACTCTTCTTCGAAAGTAGGGCAAGATGTAGTTCCTGTGAAGAATGCAAGTCAGGGAAAACGGAATGCTTTTCAACAAGAGTTTTCTCCTCTCTTTGTCGACAGGTTCTTTATCCAAATTTTCACCCTCAAGTTCCTCAGAGACCATCACCATTCTTCCTTTTCATCATTCAAAGAAACCACCCGGATACGCACTACAAGGTCCAAAAAACACAATTTTTCAAGTGATCGTCCGGGAAGTGACATGAAATCCCCAGAAGAATAGAGGAAAAGGAAACACATCCCATCAATATGAGGATGCAATCTTTGGTACCACACTGAAAGAATATCAAAAGTGAGAGCGTAAACAAGGCACGACAGATCACCAAAAGAAAAGGAAAAAGCCTTTTGAATGTTCATCAAATGAAAAATCATTGCTAGTAGCTAGATCTTCCTTAAATCATAAGTTTCAACCTGAGATTATTGCACTGGAAACCCAAACATCTAGGACAATGTTCAATAGAATCACGAAACTTCTCAAATTTTCAATGAAGCCCTTTAACTTCTTAAGAGATTGCACGAGCAGTTAGTTTGTATAAGACTGGTGCTCTTATCTGTCTCATTGAAGAATAGAGGATTATTCAAACGGGTCTTCCTTTATTGGTAGAAAAATGAGAAACCATGAAATGTTTAACGTCAATGGCTTTCCAGGTCAGATTCGAAATCAGGCTAAGAGCACAAAGGAAGATTTTGTTGATCACCATAGACTTTTAGCAAAGGCAAGTGGGATAATTACGACTCTTCCTTCCTTAGGTGATTCTTATTGCTTTTCTCTGTCAGCAACTTGTACCGAGTATCTCTTTGAAATGCAAATCAGTTGAGCTAAAGTCCATTCATAAGCAAATCACCTTAAGAATTTATTAAGCTAGAGCTATCTGACGTTCATAAGCAAGTCACACATCTTTTGCAATCATAGACAACTGCAATTTGGAGCAAAATCACAAGATGTAATATATTAAAGATCCATTTTATATCAACTCACAAAAGTCATCAACTAAGTGGTAGAATAGGCTACGCAAGAAGAAGAAAGCCAAAAATCAAGTTAAACAAAAATGTCAGCATCTAAATTGTAAAGGATGAAATATCTTGCAATGAGAAAATGCAGCAACTGCTGAAGCAAAGCAGCATCGAAAAGAGATCCATCAGCATCAAGACAATATATATTCTGCAACACATGAAAAATAAATGTAAGCAAGAACATTTTGAGGCAACATGTATGGTATTTATTGAAGTAGCTCTCCCAGCAAAAAGCTGCCCCCGGTTGCAAGGTCCAAAGATTAATGCAGCTAAAGAGAAAACCCTGCACTCTATCCTAAATTACGCATCATAACATCTGGCATGAAGTATTACCAGGTACGCCATCCAATCTGCTTTTCCTTTGATCAGGGATAGCTCCTTCAGATCAATCATCCCAGAGCTGCAATAACCAAATGATTACTAATTCCAGCATATGAATATTAATCAGCACATGACCCAAGAAGGTATTCAAACATGAAATTGTTTTAAGAAACTGCAATATAATTGTCCGAGAATTAAATGACACAATGACCAGTGCCAAAGGAAGACAAGAAAGCGCAAATCATGGACTTGAGAGAAACCTTATGACCAATTTAGTAAGGTATGTAGTATTAACTATAACAGCATCCTTCAATGATAAGCTACTACCTTTGAACCTATGGGTTATTTTGTGACACATTGATCGTAAGGGAATATATGGGGATCTGGACTTGGTAGAACCTATAGGAACCATTCCAAGTGTACTCGCAAGGTATCTGCAACTAAATTGAAGTTGTGCAGAGCCAATATCTCCATGAAGTGTAGGTTACACTGAAAAAGTGAATGGTCTTTCCTCCCCCTTCCCTTCAGGAAACAAACTAGCATTTGAGTCTGAATCCTTGGAAACACGCTAGGAAAGCCAGAGCAAAGAAAAATCAATGTTTTCCTGTAACCAAGAGCAAGTTTACTCTTCAGATAATCTCTATCCCAAATACAAGTCTAAGTGACAACAAACCCTCTTCACTTCTGTGGCTTTCAGTAAACTTTCCAAAGAGTTATCCCACTTTATTTATTTGAGAGTTAGCAGCAGGCTTTACAGGGGCAATATTGGTGCTACTCCATATAATCTTGTCGTCTTATTGCTACATGATCAAGTGACTTCCTGAAATTTTGCTTCAACCAAAGAGTGACATTACTCACCTATTTAGTAGACCCAATGGAATTTTCCATACTGAAAACAATAAAAAAGTTCAGTCAAAATAGTCACAGGCACAAGGTGTATACGGTTTAGAATTTTATGCCTTTTATATATAATAGCAAGACACCCACAAATATACAGATGGCATACAACAAGGTATTGTTAATAGCATATCACCCTTCCGCTGAAGCAACAGGAGAAAAATAAAAGATTCAAGAAGTCAAAGCAAGCTGAAAAAAAAATGGACCTTTACCAATTTCACATGCCTTAATAAAGAGTCAAAAAGTCGCTTGGATATCACTGGTGCTACCTCAGCAGGCCCACCTGGCCTCACGACTGGAGAGCATATCGGGGGCATATGAAACTCAACCGCTGAAAATAACATACGTTCACATGCCAGCATCAAACAAACCCTAGTAAAAAGAAAAGCGATTGACTGGTCCATGGCTGCTTACCTATCCTGCCTCCATCAGGCGAATCCACAGAAAGAGTCAGGACTTCCATTTTTATAGCAGCCAACATTGTCTGTGGCAAATATGATTGCACATGTTTTAATTAAATGTATTTGTCGCGACCAAATTTTCGGGTGCACCACCTAGGGTTTGGCTAATGGATTGTTAAGTCTAGACTTAACTCGGACAATCCCAAACACATACCAATTCGTGACTTAGGTTCAAGTTCTTAATATGTAATTGATTTTCAATTAAGAGTCGTCACTAATCTATTTTTGGTGGGTCGATTAGAAACTCAATTTACTTTACTCCAATGAACCAGAGATTTATTAGGCAACGATTTACTCCAATGAACCAGAGATTTATTAGGCAAGGCAAGAGATCTTTCGGATATGTCAATATCGATCAAACATTCAAAGAAAGATTGCGATATTACAAATTAGGCAACGAGATATATAAAAATCAAATTGATCGAAAGTCTTACCTAATTCACGATGTCACGCGAGTGACCTCCAAATTCGGATGGATGCTGGGTCATGGAAATCACGGTGAGGAAGGCCGGCGATCAGTAGCATGCACGGTTACTCGGTAATCATCAGGCGTGTTCCACAAGATCGAGTATTTGGAATTGTGTTTGAGAACTTTAGCTTCTTTTCACTTTGCTATCAAGCTTCACCTTTTGCAAGTTCACATTGTGCGCCCACTATTCTTTCACTCGCAATTTGGTGTCTTTTGTTTGACCAAGTCTCAAGCTCCACTCAATCTCTTGAAGACCTCATCATATCCTCCCTTGGCCGTCCAAAACATGCGTTGCCGACGATATCTCAATTGCAGGTTTGTAGATAGCCAGGGATGTGCGGACTACGATTGTGAGAGTTACGTAACCTACAAGGGAAACAATGAAACAAAACTTGCCAAATCTAAATTGCGAGTCGACTGGTGGAACACGTTGAGGCACAGCAAGCTGCCGTTGCCGATCGTCAAGCGAGGACTGGACCACCACAAGGAACCGAGAGAAACTTTGTAATAAAGACAGGTGCAGTAAGTTGTTTGCATTACTGGACCTCACGATGACTAAGCGGGCTACCGAGAAGTTGCTGTATTTTCACCAAAAATCTGCACGCAGATGGTAAAACATTGTATAAACATGACCGACTATCGTGAAAGCTTGTTGGGCTGGCCGCAAAAGAAAACATCAAACTTGCGAGATAACTTGTAATCGTCAAGAGCAAAATTGACATTGCAAATGAACTGAGAAAGTTTCACTCTTTGGGCGCCAGGTTGGGCAAAAGTGTTATAGACGCAAGGCTCAGCGACCCATAAGGCGTCAGGGACTGGTCGTCGCTAGATGGACCGCTCCGTGATGATTGAACTGGCGGATCTAGAGTGGGGCCAGGAACCGGGAAGCTCGCCAAGTTGCAGCGATGGTGATGAGCTCTCGGAATGCCGATGAGGATTCCCTGGACTTGATCGCGGGTTCGGCACGAAGAAAGGCTCGGTTGCCTTTCTTTCTCTTGACTTGAATCCGTAGCCTCCTTTTGGCTTTTCCTTCGTATTGTGGCCGGGAAAAGCTTCAATTAGTTGAACTTGACAGTGAGTGGGTGTCTGACTAGATCGGCAAACCACACTCACAAGAACGGCCACCAATGTCACCGCTGCATCACCATCTTCAGTTATGAAGGGCTCTCGCCATCTTTCTCCCCTGGCTACCCCTCACATATATCGCTCTCTCTGTGTGGCCAGGTGTTCGCACATATGTGGCCCTCTCTGAACCCTATATGTTTTTACCGATTTATAGGCTGCAAATTAGGGTTTTCAATCTTTCCAAATCAAAATCCACAAAGATTATTTTTCCAAATGCAATATTCGTTTTGCCGAATGCAATATTCATTTTTGCACTTGCTCTATCCAAAAAATTCCATCATATTTCAGAAAATTTCAAATTCTTATTTTCACAAGATAATTTCCGATCATAAAAAAAAGGGGCTTAGGCCAATTTGTGGGCTTAGTTTGGCATGCCAATTTAAAGCTCAGAACCACTAATTCAAACCCATCCGCCACCGGTCCAATAAATGCAAAAAATGCAAATGCACCTAAATCTATATGCTATGCAATTAATTAATTAACTAATATTTTTTTAGGGGTTAAAATTAATCCCTAATTTTTTAATGCGATAAATGAATAAATGGGTCGACAAAATTTAGGTGTTAACAGTACTCGTAAAAGAGCAAACCCTATAAGCTTCACAAGAATAACGATTAATGTCCACATTAAATGATTCAACCACGTGCCAAAATTAAACATTGAAACAAATATAAAGGAAGAGATTGAAACTATATGTTGGTTCAGCTACAAGTAAATATTTATGCAACTACTTTGAACTTGCTGAACTGCAGGAGTGCGTCGGCATATGCATCACATCTACGCAAGAGACTAAAAAGGGGAAAAACTCACGGTGGAACCAATCTTTGCCAGCGCAGACCTATCAGAGGATGCAACAGTCCCTGTATTATCAATGCAAAGCGATCATAGGAGGCATACAACCTGCGGGGGCTAGATGGAGGAAGGGAAACAAATCACCAGATAAACAAAAAGCTAAACAAACTGACCAAGGGACACAATAGTATCGCTGGCTTTTTTCAGGGGTCTGGCATTGGGCCGTATCGATTCGGAGAGAATCCGCTCATAGTAGCGAAGAGGGAAGAGGCGTCTGAAAGCATTGACCTCCATCTCCGACGACCAATCTCCGACAGCATTCGGCGTCCCCATTTTATGGCTATCTACAGATGGTGATTTCCGGCAAAGAGAACCGAGATTAAAACTGCGAATTAAAAAGAGCCCATTAAGGTTAACCCCATCTATGTCCCAACTCTTTACAAAAATTTGAATTTTACTGATAAAACACTAAAATTTGTGCCAACCCACGAGCAAGGTGAGAGCAACCATCTGGTTTTCTCAAAATGGAACGGCTTTTTTTTCCTCTAGGCAGCATTTATTCAAGCACACTAGACATATACAGGTGAAAAGTTTCGACGAAGGATTCAGAAGATAATAAGGCAATCTCTCAGCATTGCATACCCTTCAAAAGCAATAAAACAAACAGGTGGAGATCGTACACGAGTAGAAGAGTAAAGATGGAGTCTTTCGGAACAAGCACCAATCTTCGAAGTAACCCGGTTGTTACCTGTAAGCTCGAAGCCCAGCTCCGATGCCGGTAGCCAGAGAGAGACACGTTAGGTTAAGAACAAGAGCGAGGCCGGCGCAAACAGGGTAAAGAGGCCTGCAGAATAAGACGACAGCGAGGCAAAATAGACTGCTAAATTTATCTCTCTCCTTTTTAATTTTAGTGGAAGCCGCAAAAGATGCTGAGCTTTTACAAAATATATTCGTCAAATCGATTTTTTTTTTCCGACCAAAAAACAAGTTAGTGCTTTTGCGCCGTACACATGTGGATTGAAATGCTGACGTGATTTTTCATTGATTAGTTTAAAGAAAAATTTCAAATAATAATATGAAGTATTCTCATTTTCTCTAATAAAAATTCAAAGTAGACGTTGTTTTAAATAAAGACCCGAAGTGACCAAATCATCTTAAATAAGAATCTGAAATAGAATTTATTTCAAATAAAGGCCCGAAATATGCATATTAGTCTCAAAAAGGGGGTTTAAATCTCTTTGGTTAAAGGGCATTTTCATTTTCATCTTTTAATTTTTTTTCTTTTCATTCTTTTTTTTTTTCTTTTTCCCTCTTCCCTTCACTAGCCATGGTGAAGGGAAGTCAAACTCAAGTGAGGGCAAGGGTCGCCCTCGCTGGTGTTGGGTAAGGGTCACCCTCGCTCAACTTAGGAAACGCCCTCGTCAACCTAGGCGAGGGCTACCCTAGTCCAACGCAGGTGAGGGTCGCCCTTGTCGGATCTAGCAAGGGCTACTCTCGCCCAACGCTAGCGAGAGCAACTTTCCCCGAGTGTCCACCGACCGTGTTTGAAGAAGGGAAGACTAAAAAGGAAAGAAAAAAAGAAAAAAAAAAAAAAAGATTAAAAACATAAAATTTAATATATATATATATATATATATATATATATATATATATAATTTTTTGACCAAAATACCCCTTCTCCAATGACTGAAAAAGACAACGCTGGTCAAAGACCCTTATTTGAGACAATTTAGCCACTTTATTTCCTTATTTGAAAAAATTTAGCCATTTTAAATTTTTATTTGAAACAATATCCACTTTAAAACCTTATTTAAAAAAACTAGGGCACTTCATGCCCTTTTTCTAAATTTTCCCTTAAATTAATTATGGTTGTGGAAAGGAAAGGGTGGAAAAATTACAATAATAACCAAAAAAAAAAAAAATTAGAGAGAGAAAAAGTGAGTGTGCAACAAAGAGAGAGAGAGAGGAGAGAGGGTTGTCCAAGCACCGACAAGGGCTGGCAACCCTCACCGACTAAGGTGAACCAACAATGTTGTCACCAATTGAGTTGAACTTTTTTTTTTTTTGGGCTAAGGGCCTGTTTGTTTGTGTTCTTATTTTTTGTTCATGAACATAATTCTTTTTTTTTTTTGTTCTGGGGAACAAAAAAAGAACATAAACATGTTTGTTTGCATTTTTGTTCCAAATGTATTTTTTTTGTTCCTGGGAACAAATTTGGAATAGAAACAAAAAATAAAAAGAACTTGTTTATCGTTTCTGGAACAATTTGAAGAAACAAATTTTCTCTCTCTTCTTTCTTTTCTTTTTCTTTTCTTCTTCTGTCGAGGGCCGGCGACCTCAATGGAGCGTCGCCGACGCAGGCAAGGCTCGGCCTCGCTAGGCCACTACCAGGTCAGTGTCGCCTGGTGGTGGCTCGGCGAGCTCGAGCTCGCCCAACCAAGGAGAGGCCGAGCCTTGCTCGCGTCGGCTTGGCCTCGCTGGTGGCCGGGCGAGCCTGAGCTTCGCCGATGCAAGCGAGCCTCGCCGTGGTTGGGTGAGGCCGTCGGCCCTCGCGGGTCGGTCGCCGGCTATGGCCGAGACCGGCGACCAGCCAAAAGAAGAAAAAAGAAATAAGAAAGAAAAAAGAAAAAAGAAAAAATTAAAATATTAAAAGAAACACAAAAAGAACACAAATTTACCAAATGTCTTTACGTTCTTTTTATTTATTTATTTCCAAAACAAGTTTACCAAACACGTTTTTCCAATCAAAAATTGTTCCCAGAACATAAATATTATTTATTTATTTATTTATTTATGTTCCTAGAACAATTTTTGAACAAGAACACAAACAAACGCACCCTAAAGAAAGAAGGGCAAATACCACACAAAGTCCCAAATTAGGTCAATTATGACATAAATACTCTAATTTTTTTTTTTCATATCTCACAAGGTTCTAAACTTATTCATTATGACACAATAACTCCCAATTTTTTTTTGTCAAGAAAAGGAAAATTAAACCTATATTATTTATTTCAGTTCTATCCAATGTATATTTATGACGTTAGTATAAGTTTGGAATTTGTTATGTTATAAAAAAATTGAGGTATTTATGTCACAATTGGCAGATTTAAGATTTTTTTTTTAGTGATTTTAACCTAAAAAAGAATTGGACCCAATTAACTATGGTCTTTGGAATAGTTTGAAATTTTGGGGATGTGGAAGTTCATTTGTTGCTTCTTTGTTCCTTGTACCCATGGGCAATGGAATACTTAGAATTAGAGTTGATTTTGAGGTCAAAGATGGAAGATCGGACAGTGAAGATTAGAGGATTTAAGGTGATTTGAAAATTAGGTCAAGAGAATATCTATATCTCATGTAGATTGAGAGGGACTTGAAGATCTACGTGGCCACTCTTGTTGGAGTTCTTTCTTGATTTATGCAGCTCGAATTTCTTGAAGATTTGTGCACAAAGTCACTTTGGGCAAGGGTTGTTGAGGGGTCTAGGCAAGCTGATGTAACCGCGGTCGGCAGCCACACCATTGCCTATACTCTTTTTTCTTTATTTACATACGTGTGAACGCACATGTATTTTTATGTTCAGTGATGTAGATATGCTATTTGAACAATGGATACCTATCCATGAGCACCTATTACTGCTAAGCCATGGACTTGAACTAGGAGATCAAAAGATAGGCCTAGGATCTTGTACGATGAAACTCACAATTATGGACTTGAACGAACCCATTAGCAGGAAACTTTTTTTTTATCCCTCATTTTGGAAGAAATAGAGGTCTTTACATGCCTAAAACTCAAAATACTATACTTGCTTTGGTTGAGAAAATGCAATTGTATTTCCTCAAAATTCTTCAAAATTTTTTTTACCAAACAACACGTGACAACTAAGTGCTCATGTTTTTCCTTTTTTTTTCAAAAGAAAAAAAAATAATTTTAATTTTATTAATTTTTAATTTAATCTAACTTAAATTTAACTTGTATTTTAAGGAAATTATCTCTTATCAGCCGAAAATTGGGTAGCGTTGATGGAACTCCCCTGTCCTACACAAATTTGAGAGCCATGAAAAGACAAGGTAAGACAATTGCCAATTGGTTAGTTGTTTTGACCCATTTAATTTGACCATATGAATCGCAATCAAGCGAATGGCTAAATGGGGATCACACTCGGTTGAGGGATATGGATTTTTTCACAAGGTGGGGACCTTTTAGGGAGTTCCTAATCATTTCAGTTGATCTGAAATCATTTGTTTAACACCGTTCATTTGTTTAACTCATTTGTTTAACACCGACGGTGTTAAACAAATGATTTACAAAAGTCCCCACCTTGTGGAAAACAGGGCGTCCTATAAATGCCAGTGAGTCGCAACCCTCCGCTAATCAATATTGTCTGTCCATTTTGGTCTACACACGAAAGGAAAAACTAGAGAGAGAGAGACGGTAGATCTCGGGAGGCTTTGCGCAAACGAGGACGCGCGCTCGTGCTGCTCCTACCCTCCTCTACACTTATTGATATCGCAGCTCCAGCCCGTGAGCGGCGACGACGGCACTGACCCCCACTCCCAACGCTTGCTGCTCACCGCCGCCGCCTCCTTTCTTCCGACGAGCTGCTTTGCTGTCCCGGCCGTGACGACCACCTCCGATGGCACTGCCCTCTCCTTCCGCCGAACCTACCGTCGTCATTCCTCTCTCTAAGAAAAAAAGAAAAAAGATCCCCCCTCAAATTTGGGATTCTGAAGCTGAGAGCCTGTTTTGTGCTGCATTTCTTTTCTTGGCCTTGATATCCTGTGAATTTAGGTAAAATCTCGTCCGAATTTGTTTGTGTTTTCGCACGTGATTGTTCACTCTGAGCAGAAATCCCCTTCGCTAAATCTATTTGCACAGGCCTTTCCCCTGCTGGATGATCTTTTTTTCTTCTTCTTTTTTGGTGTCTGTGTGCTGACCGCTTACCATTAACATACAGTGTATTCCATCCGTCTTCATCTCTGTGTGCTCGCCGGGGAAGCATTCCAAAAACCTCAGCTCACTTCCTAGCCAGGCCACGCCACACCAAGTTACCAATCCTTTTTTCTCTTCTGGGGAGGGAGGGAGAAGTCTGGAAGTAATACGCTTCCCAGATATGGCACACTCAAAGGCTAGAGCCTTTGAGTTCGATGTGTTCTTGAATTTTAGTGGAGTGAATACTCGTTTTGACTTCACGGACTTCCTCCATCAAGGCTTGAATAATGCCAGAATCCGCGTATTCAGGGACGAAGATGCAATTGAGGTGGGTGATAAGATTGATGAGACGATTCTACAAGCTATTGACAACTCCAAAATCTACATACCCATCATCTCTCAAACTTACCCTAACCGCAAATGGTGTCTTTTCGAGCTTGAATGCATGATGAACAATGTGTCTCAATGAGATGGTAGAAAAAGGATTTTCCCCCTCTTTTATAAAGGGGAACCTGGGGATGTTAAACATTGGACTCCATGCCCTGAGAATCTTCCCTCCGAAGTCGAACTTAGGGCGCTCAAAGAGACTCTTGCAAAGGTTGGTCAAATCAAGGGATGGATGATGCCTACCGAATTCTTTTTTTTTTTTTTTTTAAGGGGATAAAACATTGCTCTATCAAATCATTTCTTTTCTTCTTCTTTTTTAAATGGAAAATTTTGAAAACTGCCTCCAACTACAAGTGCTGCTCCTATTGAACTTTATATCCTCTACTGGAGACATCTTTCCTAATATTTCAGTTGTTATAGCTACTGTTGGTGTTGGGGAATTTGTCACCGGTTTTGGGGTTATTCAATTTGTCATCACCAAATTGTAGGGTTCAATGGATGACCTTGAATTTGCCTACATTTTCTCCTTATTACAAGTGCTGAAAATCTTTTATAGGCTTAGCTATAAATGCCAAAATTTTGCTTGGGCACCATGTGGTAGCCACTTGATAATTTCAGCCATCGTGTAGACCACTACCAAATAGAAAAAAGGCATCCGGTGAATTGAATTCTACTAAATTACCTTATACCGATTATTCAGTGTATTTAGATATTGTTCGTAACCACGTGCGATGTGTGGGTATGAATTAAATCTAGTCAACTAATGAAAGCGCTTTCGTGTATGGTAGCCAAGCAAAAATTGTCGATTTGGTCGTTCGAAAGGTTTTGGAGGAGCTAGGTAGAAAGGATGAGTCACAGACTAAGCATCCAATTGAGCTTGATGACTTGACAAAGTCACTTGAAGACTCTTATAATCGTGCAGTGATGGTACCATATCTTTTTCTTCGTCAGTATACAATTGGCACATGTGAATGCACGGATTTGAAATTTGAATTGTTCTAACCTCATCTTTATACTTTAATTTGGTGAAACTACACACATTGCAAGAAGTTAAATGTTATTCCGAAATTTACACGGACAAAAATATATTTTCCGATCAATTAGTGTTCCTTCAACACATTCTTTTTAATTGGAAATGTTGTTTCCTATAAATTAAATGAGTACACAAATACAAGTCTCATAAACTGTAATTTTTAAATTTATTTCTTGCTGTATAATTCATTGTTGGATGTTGTGTGATGTGATGAGTTTTTATTTTTTCCTCTTTTTTATTTTATTTTATTTTATTTTTGTATTTCATACTATTTGCAATAATCACCCTTTTGAACGTTCACATTGTTGCGTACTAACCTGCAGATTTTGAAAATGGTTTTGCTTATCCCCTACCTTCTCTTGTTTTTCAGTCTGCATGACCATCAAATGTTACCTAAAATCTTGTTGTCCTAAAGCATTAGGACAAGGGGCCATTCTCCAAAGATCGATAAGCAAAAGCATGGCTTTGTTAAAGCTCGAACAGATTCTCCAACCTCATTCCGCCTCCCGTTTTCTGCCTTTGCTAGTTCCTCCCATCTTCTCCAGCATATTCAATTGCCATTTTAGAATTTTTCCCACAAAAAAAAAAAAAATCTGATTTTTCGCTCGATTGCCCTGCACACAGAGATTGGAGTTTTAAATATTGACATGGCATGGGTTGGGAGTGCATGCACTACTGTTTTAAGAAGTACTTTTTTCCTAGCTTTCAACAGTCTCTTTTCCTTTCCTCCCCCCGCCCCCCTTCAAGTTTCGAAAATTCTTCCATACTATGAATTGCAAACGACAAATCTCATTTTTTGGGACAGTGTATGAAATTTTACTTATTGTACCACCTTGACAACGGTTTTTGGTTGTTAGCAGGATAAACATTGCAAGATACAAAGTAATCTTTAGGAGCCACACGTGTCTTGATGTGGATCATTATATGAAGTACATAGATGTGGTAGTTTATATGTGCCAATAGGAATTGGTCAAGCTAAATTTTAGCACTATACCATTCAAAGAAAATTTTCTTTTCTTTTCTTTTTTACAGAAATAATTCTGTTGACCCCAATTTTTGAGCAACCATAGGAGTATAAACAATATGTTCCACAAGAAACCTAATCTGTTCTTGATTAGATGATTAGTGATAAAAGATTAGCATTATCTTAATTGTGTAGTGCTTAAAACTTATGTGAAATTTCAATGCGGTCCAAATGCAGCGATATGCCGGAAGAGAGAGCTTAAGCAGAGGAAGTATAGGGAGAGGGACGAGTCTAAGCAGTACTAGTACAGAGAGGAGATGGAGGAATCTAAGCATAAATAGTGATGGTTTTATGTGATGGGCTTAAGGCCCGTCCGCCCATGTTGGGCTTGAAAGCCCGGCCCACAAGATTAGAGCCCATGGATGAAGGGGCACGATTCCTGTTTGGAGGGAATGTATATAAGGGAGGAAAGAGAGGGAGAAGGCACCCGTTGACATAACGAACGTACGTTCCTCTCCCTCTCTCCCTCCAAAAGAAAGAAAACGCTAAAGGCGACCCCATTTTCCTTTTCAAGGCAAATTGACATCATCGGATCAGAATTTCTTCCTTGATCTTCAGCATTGGTGTTTAATCTGTGGTTAACAAGGTACGCTCGAATCCGTGGTGTGCTTTAGGATCGGTGATACGTGATTTTCCCGAGCTTATCTTCCACACATGTTTTAGGGGTTCGATTTAGTGTCGAATTCGGTTTTCGGGGATCCGTTATTCCCAACATTGGTATCAGAGCCCTAGTTCATGTTTTCCCGATCCCTTTCATGTTTTTTGATTGATTCTTCATGAAAATATTTGGCCAACACGGATTGGGGCGAGAAATCCCGAGACCCAAGCACTATTCTTCCTTTTTTCTGAGTTTTCGTAAGTCGAAATCAATTTCTCAAGGCACTGGGCGAAAGAGGTCGTCGAGACGAGTCTGGCGATATGTCGAACGCCGCCAGGAGATGCCACACGCGCGGCCAGAAGCCGCTGTGCGTGGGTGCGACGCGCTGGCATCAGCCAGCGCGTGCGCCACATGCATTGGTTGGCGAACGGGCACGTGCACGCTGCTAGTGGCGAACCGGCACGTGCCGGTCGGCGAACCGACGCGTGCTGACGTTTGCGTTGACGACGGTTGGCCGGGCGGTCACCAGCCGGCGACTCGATCGGTGACCCGACCCGACCCGACCCGCAGACACCTGGCACGCGCGCGGCACGTGCGGTCGGTCGGTCCGACCTGGCTCGACCGGCCTGACCAGTCCGATTGGTTCGTCCGGTCTGGCGATCGGTGACTTGACCGTTGACCGTTGACCCCGAAAAAAAAAAAGAATTTGTTTCTTTTTCAATCATGCTTATATGGGTTATATGTAATCCATTATTTATTCTGCATTTGTTGCATGAAATATGAAAAATTATGTATTTTCCCTTATGTAGATTATGGATTATAAGTAATCCATTTTTAGTTCTGCATTTGTTGCAGGAACTATGATGCATTATGCAAGGATACCTGTAATCCCGAGAACGGACGAGGAAAGTGCAAGACTTAAAAGGCTGATGACAGAGTTAGTTGATTATCGGTGGCATGACGGTGATTTAGTATCATATGTGGTCAGGGTCAATAAGATGATATAGGAAATCATATGGAATGGTTATCTTATGCCAGATTTTGAGAAGGTCCCGGCTTTGATGAACACTCTTCCACCTAAATGGCAAGCAGTGTTAGATCGGCTATGGGAGGTCAACGTGGTCCCGGGTTATAGGAAGCTAGTGGTAGCTTTTGTAAGAGAGTACTATAGGATTGAGTTAATCAAAACTTCAACCCTTAGATTGAGCGCCACATGGCGCAGAATGAATGCGCCTTGGAGGCGACATGAAAGCTCTCCAAAAGTTTTTCTATGGTTGACAAATGTGCCTTCAAATTTCTCAGATGTTTTGACTGATAGATTAGAAGGGACATTCCCTATTTATTTCTTAGATTAATTATGAGATGTTTTATGGTTGTAAATATCTCTTTTCTTGTTGATATTTTTCTCTGTATATCTTGCTTAGTGGAATGTATAGTTGTATTATGTGAAAGCATCATTATTTTATTGGATGTAAAATATTATTTGCTTTCTGTTATTGTTGACTGTTGTGGGTAGTTCATAGAAGTTTTTGTAACTTCATAGAATTTATTTTGCATAAGACAATTATATTAATAATAATTTTGAGTTAGGATTTTTGGAGGATGATTGGAAACATAGTGACATTTTGATTCTGAAACCTTACTTAAAATTGTTCGTTGATATGAGGGGTTTATGCAAAGTGGATGCATAAATGATAGGCATTAATTATACGTGCATGTATGTCTGATGTGTTCAGATCGATGGTTTCAGCAACTAAGAACGTAATTGCTGATATGAATGGCAACAATTGTGAAATATTGAATATGAAAATTCAATATGTGCTGGAAAAGCAAGAAGTACTAGAAGCTCTTGACCATGTTATGGAAGATCTTGAGGATGCCATGCGCCACCTTGAGCTAGCTGAGGACCGCCTAACAGCATTTGAGCCAAAAATAGATATTTTCAATGCTGGTTCTAGCTCAGAAAGGGCTTTGAGTTCTAAGCGCAAGCGTATTGATTCGTTCAATAGATCATGTCCTTATTGCAAGAAATCAAGAGTTAACCAACACAAGAGAGGAAAACATCCTCAAGTGAAGAAAATGTCAAGGGTGAGGTGTTACAATTGTGACAAGAGAGGTCACTATGCTCGCGACTGTCATGAGCTAAAGAACGTATACACCTTTTGTACATTTGAGAACTTTGCTTATATGTTAAGTTCTGTATTATTGACTGAATCCAATCCTTTGTGGACTATAGATTCAGGACCGACAGACCATGTAGCAAAGGATAGAGAATCATTCGTGGAATTCCGACGATACCAACCGGAACTAAGTGGATCCATATGGGAAACAACTCCAGAGCTGAAGTAAAGGAATTGACACCTGCCAACTAAACATGCGTGGTTGACGCACTTTGTTCCTATATGCTTCGGAAATTCGTTGAAATTTAATGTCTGTTTTGGTGTTGGTTAAGCTTGGTTTTAGTGTGAACTTCCATAATAGTAGTGTAGATTTGTATTTGGATACAAACTACTATGATTGTGGTCACTTTCTAGATGGTTTTATTGTACTAAATGTTGACTGTGGTGATGTCAATATTTGTTATTCCCTTTTCACGTCTTTTACTTCATATGATAATGATGTGAATGTGTGGCATGCTAGACTTGGTCATATTAGCCAACAACGTATGAATAAATTAGCCAAAGAGGGTTTGTTAGGCAACATTGAAAAAGTCGATTTGCCTATATGTGAGCATTGCCTAGAAGGGAAAACGACAAGGAAACCATTTGGAAAGGGTAAAATAGCTGAATTTCCTTTGCATTTAATCTATTCTGACATCTGTGGTTCAATGAATGTGAGAGGAAGGCATGGGGCTGTTTATTTCATCACTTTAATAGATGATTATACTCGATTCGGATATGTCTATTTGATTTCTCATAAATATGAAGCATTAAATTGTTTCAAAAGGTTTATGAACTTTGTAGAAAATCAATTGGACAAGAAAATAAAGGTATTTAGATCCGATCGAGGTTGAGAATATTTATCTGATGAGTTCAGAAAATTATGTGATGAAAAAGGAATAGAAAGATAGTTGTCTATTCCATATACTCCTCAACAAAATGGTGTTGCAGAGAGAAGAAACAGAACCCTATTGGAAATGGTTAGGTCCATGATGGCGCATGCTAACTTACCTATCACTTTTTAGAGTGATGCGTTGTTAATTGCCACCTATATACTAAACTGGGTGCTTTCCAAATAAGTTATTTTCACTTAATATGAGTTATAGACATGTAGAAAATCGGACTTAAGTTTTCTTAAGCCATGGGGTTGTGCTACCTATACTCATGAGTCCTCTCACAAGTTTGGGAAATTGGGTCCCAAAGGAAAGATGAGTATTTTAGTGAGATACTCCGAACACTCGAAAGGGTATGTGTTCATAGGTGAGTAGGAAAGTGGGAGTATAACTGAATTTGAATCACGGGATGTCACATTCTTAGAGGATGAATTTCCTAAGAAGGGCGAAATAGGGGAAGATTACTCCCTATTTGTAATCTTGGATCAAGATAATGATATTAGTGGAATTCATCCAAGTGGGAGTAATATGAGAAGTGATGAATTGAATTCAACTCATTCTCAATTGCGACCACATGATGAGACGGCGTCATCATTATCTAATCCTAGTGGGAGCATAATGGGAAATGATGTGCTAAGTGTACAATCTCCATACGGCGAACAAGTCGCCAAAGTATTCCCCGTTGATGTTTTGACATTGAAAGGGAAACTTTTATGATTGCTTTGCAAGATGAGGATGAGCCAAGAAATATTAATGATGCTCTGAATTGCCCTAGTAAGAAAAAAAATGGATTTATGCAATGAAAGAGGAGATGGAGTCAATGAAGTCAAACCAAGTTGGGAATTGGTTGATCTTCCAAAAAGACACAAAGCTATTAGGAACAAGTGGGTTCTCAAAATAAAGCGAAAAGCTGATGGCTTGATAGAAAAGCATAAGGCTCGCCTTGTGGCGAAGAGGTATAATCAACAGGAAGGAATTGATTATGAATAAACATTTTTTCCTGTAGTGAGATTTACCTCAATTTGCATTATTCTGGCAATAGTGGCTAGTATGGATCTTGAGTTACATCAAATGGATGTAAAGACTGCTTTCCTCAATGGAGAATTAGAGGAAGAAATATATATGGAACAACTTGCTAGTTTCATAGTGAAAGGCCAAGAAGGAAAGGTATGTCGGCTTTTGAGGTCGATATATGGCCTTAAGCAGTCGTCAAGACAATGGTATATACGGTTTTTTCATAATGCCATAATGACATATGACTTTACAATGATAGATGGGGATCATTGTGTATATATCAAATGATCCAAAGATCAATTTGTGATCATATCATTATATGTTGATGATATACTAATTGCCGGAAGTAATATGGAGTTTGTTAATATTGTGAAGAATTTGTTATCTTCCAACTTTGAGATGAAATACATGGGTGATGTTGCATACATTCTTGGAGTTAAGATTTCAAGATTGTAAACCCATAAACACTCCTATTACAAAAGGTGAAGGATTGAGCCATAGACTGTGTCTAAGGACTCCACAAGAGAAGAAACAAACGAAACATGTTCATTATGCTAGTGCTGTTAGAAGCTTGATGTACGCTATGATGTGTACAAGACTTGACATATGTTTTTGCAGTTGGAATGGTGAGAAGATATCAATCCAATTCAGGTCAAGCACATTGGAAAGCCGTTAAGAGAATACTAAGGTATCTAAAGGGGACTGCTGATTATACGATGAGTTATAAAGAAAAGGATCTACGACTCTAAGCCTATTCTGATGCTGATTGGAGAGGAGATTTAGATGAAAGAAAATCTATCTCTGGGTTTGTTTTCTTACCAAATAATGGCACCATATGTTGGAGCAGTAAGAAACAAAAGTGTATAGCCTTGTCCACGATGTAAATTGAGTTCGTGGCATTATCAGCAGCAGTATAAGAAGGCGTTTGGCTTAAGAGATTTTTGGATCATTTATGTGTTATTGGAAGTGCTACAGATTCATTGTTGGTTAACTGTGATAGCCAAGCAGCAAAAGCGTATACCAAAGATCCAAAATATCATGGCAAGACCGAACACATAGATACCAAGTATAATTTTGTCAAAGATATGGTTGCACGAAAAGATGTGAACTTAGAGTAAATACTACGCATAGAATGGTAGTAGATCCTATGACAAAGCCAATATCTAGAGATGTGTTTTGTGGCCATATGAAATCTCTAGGATTGCATAGAGACTAATGTACTGAATATTGTATTTTCCCTAAGTGTTCACATTTGATGAATTTGTGTTTTCATCATTAATGCCTATGAATCTTTGTTTGATCTTTATGCATCTTAATGCTTAGTGCATTATTTTGAGAAAGTATGTCGGATAGATATAAGATTAGCCCACTCACACGGGTAATCGCCTCTATTTACTGTGTGATAAATAGAGATGAGACTGTTTTTAAGCTTATTATCTAGGTGATAATCGAGAGCTCAAGCTTAAAACACGTATGTCGCCTTAACTGAGTGTTAAGATGAGGACATGATACTTACTATGTCCGAAAGTAAAATACCCCACATATTTTACTTTATCTGTCTAAGATGCCAGATGTGAGTTCTGATGAATTTTGTGAATGAGTAGATACGTGAACTCAAGTTAGACATTGGGTATGTTTGAACTATCATCTGTACGGTATTGAAGGTGTAGACATACGCTCCATGGGAAAGGAGTTAATACCTTAATACGTATTTCATACTACGTATGCATGAGACGACCAATAAGAGTGACAAAAGTTTGATCTCAACTTTTATGTCGTGTGAGACTCTTGAGGAAAAAAGTTAATCAATTTTTAGTCCCCTCATGACTCTTACTTATTCTCAAGATTTCTATTTAGTGTTTGCTATCTTAGGATGTTGCCAATGGTCATGATTTTGATTCGATCTAATGGGACATTTCTAGAAAAGCAAGCTGAACTGAAATTGAGAGTTTGAAGGAAAGAGGAAGATCGATTTTGGAGAATCACATTGTAATTTTGTATTCACCGGTTAACCAATTATGATTGTCTTTGGGATAATCATAATTGTGAATACAATATATATATATATCATTGTTTAAAAGAGATCAAGAGAGATATAAATGTGATCGATCGATCTAGGGTACTGCATATTAAATCTACTCAAAGTGTGATGCCCATTATGAGCTGCTATATATTCTTAACAGATGTATGGCAACGAGCTCTCAAAGTATGCTGGTCGCACAGATTATTCACCGGTATGAATGTTGAAAAGAGGTAAAGAGAATCCTGTTTGGCCCACCATGTGCGATTTTTAGATGATGGTTTTATGTGATGGGCTTAAGGCCCGTCCGCCCATGTTGGGCTTGAAAGCCCGACCCACAAGATTAAGGCCCATGGATGAAGGGGCACGATTCCTGTTTGGAGGGAACGTATATAAGGGAGGAAAGAGAGGGAGAAGGCACCCGTTGGCATAACAAATGTACGTTCCTCTCCCTCTCTCCCTCCAAAAGAAAGAAAATGCTAAAGGCGACCCAATTTTCCTTTTCAAGGAAAATTGATATCATCGGATTAGAATTTCTTCCTCGATCTTCAGCATTGGTGTTTAATCTGTGGCTAACAAGGTACGCTCGAATCCATGGTGTGCTTTAGGATCGGTGATACGTGATTTTCCCGGGCTTATCTTCCGTACACGTTTTAGGGGTTCGATTTAGTGTCGAATCCAGTTTTTGGGGATCCGTTATTCCCAACAAATAGGATGGAGGGCATGGACATGGAGGAGGCTCGCGTGAGTATAGGGAGGAGTGGAATCAAAGGGAGTCTAAGCATAAATAGGATGGAGGACATGTACATGGAGGAGGGTAGTGGGAGTACAGGGAGGAGGGGGAGAAGTGGAAGCAGCAGAAGCAGAGGGAGTAGTGGCAGCAGAAGGACTAGCAGCAGTAAAAGAGGGGGGAGTGGGAGCAGTGGAAGCAGCATGAATAACAGATGAACAAATTTGAGGAATTCCTCTCTGCACAACCGACCCAGGTGACAAATTGTTTTTGAAAATTAGAAAAAGAATGTAATGAAAATGCGTTTGGGTAATCTAGCGTAGTGAAGTCCCTAGATTCATTTAATCTCTCTCACACACTTTATTTCGATTTCTAATCAATCTATTAAAAGTTGATTAGGTCTTGTGGTGTTGCTCGGCCTTGATTAATGGTGCGGTGAGGATGGGTGGTCTCAACGTGATGTGACTCTCGTCTGTGGGGTGGTGCTCGTGCGGCTCTCGGTGAATCCAAGTCAACAATTGAATCTCTCTGTGAAGCTTCATTGAGTTTGCCCATGGCCAGCAAAGCACCCGAAGTACAACTTTTCCCCCCACCCTGGGAAATTTCTCATGCCACCATGTCGAACAGATTGCTCGATATAGTCTTTTTGTTTATCATTGTGGATATATGTTATGATGGTTATCTCATAATGTTAGTGATTTCTCTTAGTTGGATTGTTTTTAAAGATGTTATCTTTAGGTTGCCACATCAATTTATATTTTAACGGTATATATAATTTGAGATTTTTAATGGTACAAATTGTAAATGCTAGTACGAGCACCTAGAGGGAGTGAATATGTGCGAAAACAAACTTTTGAGAAGTATAATGTAAAATTTTACTTTTAATCTGAGTCTGTTAATAGTAGACTTTTAAAAGAGAAAAAAGACTCTAACAATTAAATAAAGTCACGAGCAATGTAGATGAGTTTAGGGAAGATAATAAGAACACAACTTTTACAGTGATTCGGCTTAATCTAAGCCTATGTCCACTCTCCCGCACTGACAGCTCATCGGCTGGATTTCACTATGAATCAAAAGAGTCGTTATAGTATCACGTCCTTGATTCCACAGTGTAGAGACTCTACTACACTTCCTCAAGGTCTCACAAATGTATAAACTCTCTTTTGAGTACAAGTTTACGCTCAATAAGGGGGTGCATGATAAAAATTATTTCTGTTCCAGACCAAATTTCTGGAACAGAAACTTGTTTGATAAATAGAAATAGAAATTTTCTACTTCTGATTTCTCCAGAAATCAATTTCTGATTTCTCCCAACCCTAATTTCACTCTTTTCTCCCTCGTACGCCTCTTCTCTGCCCAAAATAAAAATAAATATATTCATTTAAAAATAAAAATAAATTTATTAAAATAAATAAATTATTTTTATTTATCCTTTTATTTTTAGTTTACTAAAAATAAATTTATTAAATTTATTTATGATAAATAAATAAATATTTTTATTAAAAGTAAATTTATTTTTTATTTGCCTTGAGTGTTTTGCCAAATAAAAATATTTTTATTTTTTATTTTTATTCATTTTAAAATAAATTTATTTGTAAAATAAAATAAAATAGAATAAATAAAATAAATTTATTTAATTTATTTAAAATAATTTATTTATGATAAAAATAATAAATTTTTATTTGCCTCGAGTGTTTTGCCAAATAAATTTTTATTTTTATTTTTATTCATTTTAAAATAAATTTATTCATAAAATAAAAAATAGAATAAATAAAATAAATTTATTATATTTATTTAAAATAATTTATTTATGATAAATAAAAATAAATTATTTTTATTTGCCTTGAGTGTTTTGCCAAATAAAATTATTTTTATTTTTTATTTTTATTCATTTTAAAATAAATTTATTCGTAAAATAAAATAAAATAGAATAAATAAAATAAATTTATTTTTATATTTTAATTTTAAAATAAAATGATATTTTTATTTTATTATTTTATGATTTATTTTATGATTTATTTTATTTTATTAATTATTTTTTTTGTTACTAAATCAAATTTATTTTTATTTTTTATATTAAAGGTCGTCGATTCGTTGCCATTTGTCGAAAGGAAGAAATTTTGTGTTGTTATCAATCGAATTTCTATTTTTAGAGTAGAAATTTTGTGTTGTTATCAAACGAATTTCTATTTTTAGAGTAGAAATTTTGTGTCGTTATCAAACGGTTATTTTTGCTTAGAAACTTTTCTAGAAATAGAAATAGAAAAATCTATTTCGTCCGAAACTATTTCGGAATGAATGGTTGTCATGCACGCCCTAATTGAATTGGTAAAGAACAAGGAGTTTCAGACTTTGAAATTTGTCTATCGCGCACACACTCGAATAATTATAGTGTCTTCCTTATATACTCCTCCATGCCTTCATAACCGTTGGCATTTTCCAAATGAGTTCTTCCAATCTATCCATTGGACATAATCAATTAGGGAGATCTCAAGTTATTTAAGGAATATGACGATAGCCCACCAATCCCGCTCACCTATATAATTAGGATATAGGTTTCCATAAGTAGAACCTTCCAAGTATGCTTCGCCATTCAACGGATCCAAATTAAAATCAATGCGAATAATAGATTCCGAGATGTTATATTCAGCCAAGAGATCTTTTTTAGTTGATCGAATCAAATCCTTAAAAAAATACTTGATTCTGGATAAGTCTTCTTCGACGGTCTAAAAACTGTCAATGAGGGTAGACTTTGAGTCTTGAGTCTGGCGGTCTTCAGACTAGACTGATAGAAACGTTTTGTCAGATTCAAAACAAATGGGGAAGTTTTCTCCAACAATCTCCCCCTTTTTGATGGTGACAAAACTTTCTTGCAGATTTGGATATTTTTGACCTGCAAGACAATACTTAAGCAAACAAGGATATCTTGCAAAAGATAAATAGATTAGTAAAGATAGTATTAAATCTGCATCCACATGAGATAAGTTAGTCATATAAAAACAACTATCTTTGTCATGAATACCAACAACGCTTAAGATACTACAAGCATCAAACGATCAAACAATTCAAATCCAAATCCAAACCAGTCATAACCAAACAACCAAACAAAAGTAAAGTCAATCAAAAGTTAAAAAATCAAATCAACAAGAGTCAAATCTCAAATTTGCACAATCTCCCCCTTTTTGTTAGCATTAAAAAGGTAGAGAAAAAAAGAGAATAAAATTAGGATTGTTTTGGAACGCGAATAAGTTGGAAATCTCTCATTGACCTGACAATGTCTTCTAGCTTTTTCAAATCCTCCCTCAGTTGAGCCACTTTTTCACCCTTGGCATTTGCTTGAACTTGAAGAGCAATGGTATGAATTTGATCATGCAAAGAAACTGAAGAGGCTTGATTGGCATTCTGCATGTTCTGAACTTCGTATCCCAAGGCATAAATCTGATCTCGCATCTCCATAAGAATATTAAGCAGTCTTCTAAAGTCTGTTGAGTTGTCAGTTTGAGTGCTTGCCTTTGCATAATCAGTTTGAGGAGTATTGGCAGATGATGGCATCTCAACATGAGCACCCAGATTTGGCGATAAAAGTTCATGACCTTCCTCAGGAAATTGAGAGACATATATATCTTTTGGATCTATAGGAGAATGGCTAACATCTTCACTAGTAAAAGCAATTGAAGATGTACCTCTTTTCTTAGCAACTCCCCCTGTTTCATTACCTTCAAGCGGAGAGAAGTACTTTTCATGCTCTGTCTCTTCTTGTTCTCCTTTGCCCTCTTCTTCTACAGTTATTTCTTCCTCTACTTCTTTTCTCATCGATTTTCTCTCTCCACTCCTTTGCTTTGACTCTTCTCTGTCTTGATCCTCTCTCTCTCTTCTGTCTCTGGAACAAAACGATGTAAGTTTCTCAATGCAAGAGTGGAAATGGTGACATCTTCCTTATCTTCTTCATCTTGAAGATGAGTGCTTTTCTTTTCTTGGATGGAGCTGTCATGGGCTCCTTCCCTTTCCGTTTTGCAACCATAGAAACTTGGTGAGTCTTGACAGGGGTTTTCTCCTTAAATCGCTCCAAAGCTTTGTTCAACTCCTTCAGACGCATTTTGGAAACCATTTTCAGTCCCACCACCATTTGATCACAAGTACAAACACACAGAATCTTGGGAGGCTAAATATTCAAATGTTTGAATAACTTAGTAACAAGTGCTGAATAAGGAAGTTGGCCCTTGTCTTCCACCATCGATCTATACATGTGAAACATAATAGTGTGTGGAAGAGAGAACTTTTTGCCAGCGTTGATAGTATACATCAGCTTTGCTTCTGAGTTAGAGACGTCAGTCTTTGAAGGCAATTTGAGTTTAAGGCAATTGATCACGATCTTGTGAACCAAAATATTTGAGGCATTCATCCTCAAATATGAAATTCGTCTTTCCGCCATTCCATCTCGAACAAGCTCTACCGTCACTTGACTAATAGACACACTAATTGATTGGAATGCCCCTCACTCTACTCCAATCATATCAGCCAATGTGTCCATATCAACTACATAGTCCTGATCTCGAACACTGAAAGAGAATCTATTCGCATTCAAGAAACTCAGATTATAATAGAAATACGTAGTAAGTTTTGGATGAGCCACTGTTATTTCAGAACAAAATCGTTCAAGCTAAAGTAAGGTGAATTTCTCTTGCAGCTTCACATTCAAAGAATCAATAAAATCAAAGTCCACATTTCTTGGGTTGATCACCCTTCGTTTTAGCAACTTAGAATAAAGTCGCTTGTGTTCCTTAGAGCGAAACAAATCCGTTCTTTTGCTTCGAATATTCGCTGCAGCACCCATTCTAGGCTTAAAATGAGTATACATCTTGTCATCATCATTTCCATTTGGTTGACTAAGACCTCCAACACATGGATCGCTTGGAATATTCGCAAATGCTCTTTTTGCCGACCTCGTAGGAGCAACTCCCAATCGTTCCATCATTTGCAAAAAATGGGTTTCATTTCGATACCCTTTCTCTTTCAAAAATTCATCAATAAAGTTCAATGGAGTGCCTCATTCCTTCAAGGCAAAGTAAAGCTTAAAGGTAAAGGCAGGCTTTTGAGTTCTTACAGGATCTGCATCTTCAATAATTTCTTCCTCCGCTCGATGATGAATATCCTGAGGTCTAGCTTGAGGAGTTTGACGCGGTTGAGAATGTTGTGGACTCTGTTGCTATCTTAGAGTGCCTCCTGTTTGCAAGCCTTGAAGACTTTCTTTGGAAAGACATTCTCACAGTCTTTGAGAGATTCCAAACTAGTTTCGCAAGAAAGATGAAAACTCTGAGGATTAAACTAGAGAGTAAAAGAGAGAAGATGATGTTTTGTGCTCTCTAGGGTTTTGTGAATAAAGCAGAAGAAAACAAACGGTATATAAAGCAATCAAAGAGAAGTATACGGAATGTCGTAAAAGGAAAAATAGAAAATGCTTTTTAAAAAAAAATAACTTCATTTTTGAAAATAGATAACTGTAATTTTAAAAGATAACTTCTTTTTTGAAAAGAGATGATTGTAATAATCACGAAAACCGAGGAAGATAACATCAATCAATTACAGATTAATAGACAAACATACATTTTCAAGATTTTATCCAAGAGATAAATTTCTACAACAGAAATAACTTACAGTTGTAATTCTTGATCTCCTGAGTCTAAGCCTTTTTAGACTTTTTATCCCCGAGTCTGAATTTCTTCAGACTTTAAGATATTGAGTTTAGATCGAATAAACTCGAATTGACTTTTCTCCAGTGGCTTTGTAGAAATGTCCGTTAGTTGATTTTTTGAGTCAATGAATTGAATCAAGACTTCTCCATTTTGAACATGGTCTCTAATAAAATGATGTCGAATCTCTATATGCTTTACTCTTGAATAAAGAATTGGATTCTTGGTGAGATTAATCGTGCTGGTGTTGTCGCATTTGATCTCAATACATGAGTCTTTGATTCCAAAGTCTCTTAACTGTTGTTTTGTTCACAAAATTTGTGAACATCAACTTCCAAGAGCCACATACTCTGCTTCTGCTGTTGAAAGAGCTACAGTACTTTGCTTCCTTGAAAACCAAGATACTATCCTGTTATCAAGTAATTGACAAGTGCCCGAGGTGCTCTTTCTATCAACTTTGCATCTTGCTAAGTCTGCGTCTGAATATCCAAAGAGAGTAAAGTCTCATTCTTTAGGATACCAGAGACCCAAATTAGAGGTTGTTGCAACATATTTGATGATGCGTTTCGCAGCACTTAGATTAAATTCTTTGGGATCTGATTGAAATCTAGCACAAATACAAACACTAAACAAAATGTCAAGTCTAGACGTAGTAAGATAAAGAAGTGAACCAATGATACTTATGTATAGCTTCTGGTCAACTTTCTTTCCTCCTTTATCTTTGTCCAGCTTCGAGGAACTTGACATTGGTATATTAGTATTTTTGCAATTCTCCAAACCGAACTTTTTAACAAGTTCTTTAGCATATTTTTCTTGGTGAATGAAGGTTCATTCCTTCAATTGTTTTACTTGAAATCCGAGAAATGATAGTTCACCCATCATGTTCATTTCAAACTCATCATGCATAGTCTTAGAGAATTTCTTGCACATATTTTCGTTAGGTGATCCAAAAATAATGTCATCAACATAGATTTGAACAAGTAAAAAGTTTTTGCTTTCTTTTTTGATAAATAAGGTAATGTCTACTTTACTTTTAACAAAGCCATTTTGAATTAAAAACTTTCTTAACCTATTGTACCAAGCTCGAGGTGTTTGCTTTAAACCATATAGTGCCTTTTTCAGTCTGAATATAGAGTCTAGTTTCCTTAGGTCTTCAAAACCGGGAGGTTGTTCTACATAGACTTCTTCTTGGATAAATCCATTTAGGAAAGCGATTTTGACGTCCATTTAGAATAACATGAAATTCTTATAACAAGCAAAAGCAAGTAATAAGCTAATTGCTTCTAACCTTGCTATTGGTGCATAAGTCTCATTATAGTCTATCTCTTCTTCTTGCGTATATCCTTTGGCCACGAGGTCTTGCTTTGTTTTTTATGACTTTTCCTTTCTCGTTCATCTTGTTCCTGAAAACCCATTTAGCTCCAATAACATATTTACCTTTTGGTTTAGGAGTCAATTCCCAGACATCGTTGATACTGAATTGCCCGAGTTCTTCTTACATAACTTGAATCCAGCTTTCATCAGTTAAAGCTTCGTCTATACTTTTGGGTTCTATTTCAGAAATAAGAGCCACACCGCTAGACTCTTCACGTCTTTTGGATCTTGTACGAATTCCTTCATCAATATCACCAATAATGAGTTCTTTGGGATGACTAAACTTGTGCTTCTAGTTGCTGGTTGGTTTGTCAATCTGTTGATATTTTTCTTCATTTGATTCTTCAATAATCGTTCGTTGCTGGTCTTCTAAAGTCTGAGCTACTTCTTATGATTTAGACTTTGTAGAGTCTGGAGTAGGTTCAGATTCTTCAGGTTGAGTCTGAATCAATTGATTTTGCATAAGGTCTTGAAATTTGACATTCATCAATTCCTCTACAGATTGAGTTTTTTTGTTGTATACTCTGTAAGCTTTGCTGGTGGTTGAATATCCAAGGAAGATACATTCGTCTGATTTTTCTTCAAACTTACTAATTCGATCATTTGCATTTTTCAATATAAAACATTTGCATCCAAATACATGAAAATATGAAACAATTGGCTTATTTTTTTAGAACAACTCATAGGGAGTTTTCTCTAGAATAGGCCTTAAGAAGACTCTATTAATAATATAACATGATATAGAAATTGCTTCAGCCCAACAACGAAAAGAAATGTTACTTTCAATTAAAAGTATTCTAGCCATTTCTTACAACGATCTATTCTTCCTTTCTACAACTTCATTCTGCTCTGGAGTGTATGGTGAGGAGAACACATGCTGAAAGCCAAATTCATCACATAATTTAATAAAGTCTTGATTTTCAAACTCACATCCATGGTCTGTCTGTATACTTGAAATAGCATACCCTTTCTCATTTTGAACTTTCTTAGCATATTTTATAAAATAAGGAAAGGTTTCAAATTTACTTGCCATGAAATATACCCAAGTAAAACATGAATAATCATCCACTATTACTAGGCAATATTTCTTACCTCAAATGCTTTGAGTTCTAGTTGGTCCAAAGAGATCCATATGCAAGAGCTACAGTACACGATTAATGGAAACTTGATTTGTTGGTTTGAAAGCTTTTCTAACCTATTTTCCCAATACACATGGTGTGCATAAATCAGATTTTTGGTATGTTAGGTTGGATAGTACACGAACAAGCTTCTTTGTAGAGATCTTGGCTATTTGCTTCATGTTGATGTGGCCAAGTTTTCTATGCCAGAGATTAGCTTCCTCTTGAATTGAAATTAGACATCGGGATTTTTCTGGTTTGATATCCAAGAGATAGATATTCTCATGTCTTCGCCTAGTGAAAGTCTTAGAGGAGTCTTTACTGGTTCATGAATATATTTCTTCTAGAAAGTTGATTTTGAAACCTATGTCGAATAGTTTGCTGATACTCAGCAAGTTGTAGTTGAGTCCTTCCACTAAGGAACGTTGCTGATTGTGAAACTTCAAATCTTTACGGTTCCGTTTCCCACAATTCTGCTTTTGCTATTTCCACCAAAAGATACTTTTCCACCATTAACTTGCATAAGCTTTATGAAACAATTTGAGTCTCCTGTCATATGTCTTGAGCATCCACTATCCAAGTACAATTTAACCTCTTTCTTGATAGTAACTTGCATTTAAAAAAGAAACTCAAGCTTTCTTTGGTACCCATACTTTCTTAGGTCCAATGGAGTTAGTGTAATGTACGGTATTTGCCCAAACCTTCTTAACAGGTTTTCAAACCATAAGACATTCTTTCTTAAAATGTTCTGAGCTATTACACTTAGAACATTTAAGAGCATTATGGCCTACAGGTTTTACAAAGACTTTTTGAAAATGATTTCTATAAAAGTCTTTTGTAGGTCTTTGTTTAATTTTTTCCTTTACTTTTGGAAAATCAATTAGAGGGATGGTTTCAGCAGTCATTCCCAAGCTTGATTTGTTAAAGTAAGGTTTTTGTGCTGAAAGAATTTTTTCTAATTTCTCAGATCCTATAGAAAACCTTTTTGAAATACTTGAAATATCATTTTTCAAAAGTGCATTTTCTTTTGAAAGAGAGTCTGCATTTTCTTTCAAAGTAATAACATTTTTATACAAATTTTCAACATTTTCTTTCCAAACAATCTCTTGTTGTTTCAGTGCAGAATTTTCACTTTTAGTTCAGAAATCCTCTTGAGAGAGGTTTTGAGACTAAGACACAGTTCATCAATATATTTAGAGACTTCAGTAGGAATTTTTAAATTACTTATCTCGATTTCACTGTCTGAGTTTGAGTCTGTCTTAGAGTCTGAATCTGATTTTGATTGTGCCATTAGACAAATATTAGCATAATTATCATCACTCTCTACACATTCGGTATCACTCCAAGTTTATGCTTTGAGGGCCTTTCTGTATTTCTCAGCTTTTCCTCTCTTTTTCTTCAGTAAGGGACAGTTGGGTCTGATGTGTCCCTTTTTGTTGCATTCAAAACAAACACATCTTTATTGGATTCATCATCCTCATCTGATTTATTTTGAAACTTTTGAGAACTTTGTTTCTTCCAATTGAATCTTCTTTCTTTTTTGTTCAGTTTTTTGAACCTTCTTATCATGAGAGCAAGCTCTTCATCATTCATATCGTCTTCAAAATCTGTAACATTAGAATCATCATTAGATTTTAATGCAATAGATTTTTTTACCTTTGGGATTTTCATCTTAATTGATTTGCTCCATTTCATAAGACTGAATAGTGCAAACCAATTCGTCAACGGAGAGTAGCATGATTCTTTGTGTCTCCCTTATTGAGATCTTTATGCAATTTCAAAATTTGGAAAATCCATGCAATAATTTATTAATCTTCATGGGTTCAGAGATTGGTTGACCTTGATACTTAAGACCATTTACGATTTCTGTAAAACAACTAAACATGTTAGTGATAAATTCTCGTTGTTTCATCTTGAATGCTTCATATTGACCGAGCAGAATATTGATTCTTGTTTCTTTCACTCGATCGGTTCTTTCATAGGTGATGTGCAGTCTATCATAGACTTTTTTAACCTTTTCACAATAAGATATTCTGTTATATTCAGTAGGAGATAATGCTCAATATAAAGAATAAATTGCTTTTGCATCAAGAGCTTATCTCTTGGTTATCTCTTTTTGAGTCATTTCGTTGGACTCAATAGCTTCTTTTCCCCTTTCTGAGACTATTGTAGTTTTACGAATGATTCCTTTGTCCACCACATCCCATTCAAGAGGGTCTTTCGATCTTAGGAATGCCTTCATCTTGTTTTTCCATATACTATATTTTTTCCCATCAAAGTAAGGCGGTCTGGTGTTGTTTTGCCTTTCAACCAAACCTAGAGCCAACATACTAGCTATGGATCGTTAACTCTGAAGTAAAAACACTTCAATTTAAATGAGTACACAAGCTCTGATACCAATTGTAAATGCTAGTACGAGCACCTAGAGGAGGTGAATAGGTGCGAAAACAAACTTTTGAGAAGTATAGTGTAAAACTTTACTTTTAATCTGAGTCTGTTAACAATAGACTTTTAAAAGAGAAAAGAGACTCTAACAATTAAATAAAGTTACGAGCAAAGTAGATGAGTTTAGGGAAGAGAATAAGAACACAAGGTTTATAGTGGTTCGGCTTAACCTAAGCCTACGTTCACTCTTCTGTACTAACAGCCTACCGGCTGGATTTCACTATGAATCAAAGAGTCGTTATAGTATCAAGTTCTTGATTCCACAGTGTAGAGACTTTGCTACACTTTCTCAAGGTCTCACAAATGTATAAATTCTCTTTTGAGTACAAGTTTACGCTCAACAATTGAATTGGCAAAGAACAAGGAGTTTCAGACTTTGAAATTTATTTATCGTGCACACTCTCGAATAACTAGAGTGTCTTCCTTATATACTCCTCCATGCCTTCATAACCGTTAGCGCTTTCCAAAGGAGTTCTTCCAATCTACCCGTTGGATAGAATCAATTAGGGAGATCTCGAGTTATTTAAGGAATATGATGATAGTCCACCAATCCTGCTCGCCCATACAATTAAGATCTAGGTTTCCATAAGTAGAATCTTCCAAGTATGCTTCACCATTCAATGGATCCAAATTAAAATCAATGCGAATAATAGATTCTGAGATACTATATTCAGTCGAGAGATCTTCTTTAGTCGATCGAATCAAATCCTTAAAGAAATACTTGATTCTGGATAAGTCTTCTTCGATTGTCTAGAAACTGTTAATGAGGGTAGACTTTGAGTCTTGAGTCTGACGGTCTGGTGGTTTTCGGACTTTGACGAAAAAGTCTGTAAGTTTTCAGACTAGATTGATGGAAACGTTTTGTCAGCTTCAAAACAAATGATGAAGTTTTCTCCAACACAAACCTTAAAAAAGAATTGGGTCTTTTGAGTTGACTTGATTAACTTATGATCTTTCACATAGTTGGCAATTTTGGGAAAGTGGAAGTTCATTTGCTACTTCTTTGTTCCTTGTACCTACGAGCGATGGAATACTTAGAATTAGAGTTAATTTTGAGGACAAGTATCAAGGATAGGAGAGTGATACTTAGAATTAAAGTGATTTGGAAAGCTCGCCAAAAAACTATATGCATCTCATGTGGATTGGGAGGAACTTGAAGATCTATGCGGCAATTCTTGTTTATATATACATATGCATAACCCCATACTTGAGGTATCAGCCATTGCAAATTCGTACAAGAATAGCACCAAGAAAGGTAATCATCAGACATAACTTTAACTCGAAGAGAAAGAGGGTGAGCCAAGCAATTTGAATTGGGGGGAGGGTATTGAGTGTGTGAAAGCCCGCGACTTAGTGATAGCGGTGGCAACAGTGGCAACTAGTGCCAAGATGCTCGAGCATCTAGTGGTGGACGTGGCACGAAGTCTTAGGGCCAGTATCAGGGGGTGACTTTGGAAGTGCTACCAATGGCCACGACTAAGTCTAGCATAATTGCTAAGTTCACTCATGGTGGCGGTTAAAATCACTTTTGAAAGTGTTACACAACATGACGCTATACGTCTAAATCATGAATTTTCACACATTTAATTACCCTCCTTGCCTAATTTGAACTTTGATTTAGCAAGAAGGGCATTTCATCTTGAATAAGATTACTAGTCACGCAAATTTGACATGTCACGCGTTTATTAACAATGTTACGTAGCATGACGACATATAATTATAATATGAAATTTCACGGACATAATTACGCTTATTGATTAATATGATCTTCAATTTAGCACAAAGGGTATATTTATGTCCAATGTGTGGATTGATGTTCATGGGTATCAATCTAGATCCAATACTATTTCAAGTCTGTTTAAAAATATCGTGGGGAAAGCTTTTGGAAAAAATGTAAAGAATTTTTAGTGAGAGTGTTTTTCCAAAATGCAAATAGCATTTGATAAGATGTAATTTATAAACATAACTTTAACTTAAATGTCATTTGAAAAACACTATACTTTGTAAAGGTCCATGCTACTTTTTTTAATTTTTTTTTTTCAAACATCTGTCGATGAAACTCAATAATACAAGACTGGCTTGCTAATAACTAAATCTAGTCTCGTTGGTGGCTTGCTGGTGGCCTGAACCTGGCAACGTCGATTGAGGTGTGGACATTTTTTAAATTATAGAAGATTAGAAAAGTTAAAGTTGGAAAAAATGTATATTTATTTTTCGAAAATACTCCAAACTCAAAGTACTTCTAGGATTTTGGAAATGCAACAAATTTCTCCAAAGAAATTTGTGGAGCCATATTTGCATTTATCTAGGATATTTTTTTAAAGCCCAATGGGCTTTGAGAAGGTGGTTTCCCAGACCCACACTTCTCCGTCAAATGACACGTGGCGAAATTGGAGGGAGAGTTGACGGGGACTCCCCCGCCCTACCCGGTCGACGAATTTGAAGGCCGCGGCCTCGCCGACCAAGCCCAACCCCCCACCTGCCCCCACGTTCCCTTTCCACGCTTGACTAACGCTTGACTAAGGCATTGCTGCTCCACAAATGCCCTCTCCCTCTCCCCTTATTTACCCGAATGCCACCCCGGTCGTCGTCGTAATTTCGGCGACCATCGAGTCCAAATGGGGGGAGAATTTGGGAATCGTCATCATAGTAGTATCATGAATTGTAAGTTTGAAATTCATTTCTCGATATACAAGTCATTGTTGGACATTATGTGATGTAATAAGTGTTTTTTTTTTTAATAAAGCATGTCAACCCAGATGTGAGCATTTAATCCACCCTCACTCACTTCAGGCGCAGGATGCTATTATATCTGCATACCCGGTAGTAGCCATAACCCGAAGTCCTAACGTGGTTTCTACCTTCACTACCGTGAGGCCCAATAATTCTCTGTTTATCTTTGTCTTTCTGACAGAGAAGAAATATGAGGATAGCGTGGGGTCTCTCACCCTAGGGCGGTTCTCCCGCCTATTTCCTCCATGAGCCTTTTAAAGACCTGCTTAGGTCCAATACAAGTCATTGTTGGACATTATGTGATGTGATAGGTGTTCTTTTTAATATATATATATATATGTGTGTGTGTGTGTGTGTGTGTGTGTGTGTGTACTTCTTATGTCATGCTATTTAGCAATAATAGCCCTCTTGAACGTTCATATTGTTGCGTTATAGCCTGTAGATTTTGTAAATGGTATAGCTTACCCCCTACCTTCGCTAGCTTTTTAGTCTGCTCCCAGCTTCTCCGGCATACTCTAGTTCCATTTTAGAAATTTTTCCCACCAAAAAATGTGATTTATTTGCCCAATTGCCCTGCAAATAGAGATTGAAGTTTTAAATATTGACATGGCTTAAGTTGACAGTTTCTTGAATAGTGTATGAAATTTTACTTACCATACCACCTTGACTACATTTTTTCGTTGTTAGATACAAAATAATCTTAGAAGCAACACTTGTCTACATGTGGATAAAGCCTTATATGAAGCATGTAGATGTGGTAGTTTATGTGTGCGAATAGGAATTAGTCAAGTTAAATGTCACTTTACTATTTAAAAGAGGAATTTTTCTTTTTTCTAAACTCTATTGACCCCATTTCTCGAGTATATGCAATAGAATAAAGAAAATGTTTCACAAGCGACCTAATCTATACTTGATTAGATGATTAGAAGATTAGCATTATTTTAATTGTGTAGTGCTTAAAACTAATGTGGAATTTTAACGTGGTCAAGTGCAGCAGGATATGGGAGGGAGAGAGAGACAGAGGAGTGAAAGCAGAGGGAGAATTCGAAGCATAAGAAGTATGGAGTTGATACACGTGAAGAGAAAGATGAAGTGCGTGAAGCGAGGGACGAGTGTAGGAGGAGTGGAGGAGTAGAGAAACGAGTGTAGGCAAAGAAAGGGAGGAGGTTGGGAAATACAAGAAGGGCATGCAGGAGGAGTGGAGGAGGAGGAGAGGGAGGAATCCAGGCAAAGGACGAGAGGAGGAGTCGTAGAAGAGAGAGAGTAGGCAGAGAAAGGGAGGAGGACGGGAGGTACATGAAGTACGCGCAGAATGAGCAGAGGAGGAGACGAGTGGAGTCAGGACGGGAGGGACGAGCGTAGGCAGGAAAGGGAGGAGGATCGGAAGTAGATGGACTATGTGCGAGAGGGGAGGAGTAGAGGGACAAGTGTAGTCGGCAGAGAAGCAGAGAAAGGGAGCACAAGAAGTACATAGGAGTACTTGTCCAAAAAAATAAAAAAGGTGCATCGGAGTACATACAGGACGCGCATGTTAATTATTGCACAGTGTATATAATCTTCAATTTAACGAGAAAGGGTATATTTATGTCTAATGTATGGATTAATGTTCACGAGTATCAATCCAAATCAAATACTACTTTGGGCATGTTTAAAAAAAATCATGGGAAAAGCTTTTGGGGAAATGTAAATAATTTTATAGATGAGAGGGTTTTTTTCAAAATGTAAATAACGTTTGGTAATGTATAATCTAAAACATTAACTTTAACTTAAATACCATTTGTAAAGGATCTTTGCTAGTTTTTTTTTTTTTTAAATCTCAAACATTTCCTGACAAAAGTCAGCCCCAAATTTGGCCGCCACCAACACAAGATTGCCTTGCCGCAGCAGATCTATCGTTGCTGGTGGGCCTTTGCCGGTGGCCTGAACCCGGTGACATCAATTGAGACGTGGATATTTTCGAAATTATAAACGACAAACGAAAGTAAAGTTGGAAGGGAAAATGTGTTTATACTTCGAAAATACTCAAAATTCAGCTTTGGGCCAAAGATTTAGAGGATTTCGGAACTGCAACAAAATTCTCCGGAAGGAATCCGTGAGAACCGTATTTGCACTTCTCCGAGAACAATTTTTGAAGCCCAATGGGCTTTGAGAAGGTGGTTTCCAAGGCCCGCCCTTCGCCGTCAAACGACACGTGGCGAAATTGGAGGGAGAGTTGACAGGGACTCCCCCGCCATACCCGGTCGACAAATTTGAAGGCCGCGGCCTCGCCGACCAAGCCCAACCCCCACCCCACCCCCGTTCCCTTTCCACGCTTGACTAAGGCGTTGCTACTCCGCAAATGCCCTCCCTCTCTTCCCTTATTTACCCGAATGCCACCTCGGTCGTCGCCGTAATTTCGGCGACTCCACGAGGGCCGTCGAGTCCAAATGCAGGTACGGAAGCGAACGAAGCGAAGCTTCTCTGTAACACTCTCTCTCTCTCGCGTTCTCACCTCTCGGGCGATCGCCTCCTTTTGACTTCGTCGCGATGGAGAAGAAGGACGATCCGACATTTTCCGGGAAACTGCCCGATTCGCGTGTTCTTCTGACTCGCGATGCGTGGGGGAATTTTTGCTCGGATTCTGTCGCAGACGGTCCCGGCATTCGTGATTGCGGTGGTTGGGTAGGTGCGCGGCTCCTTTCGCTGATTCCCCTGCGCCCGTCGATGCCCGAACTAGGTCGGAATTCCCTCTTGATCGACGGCAATTCGGGCGTCTTTTGATTGCGCTGCTGCTTTCGATTGCTTGAACTGGGTTCTAGTTAGGATTTTCCGGCTGGTTTTTTTTTTTCGGCGAGTTTTAGGTTTCGCGCTTCCTGAACCGGTTCGTTGCTTCTGCAATGGAACCAGCGTTAACTCTGTCTCGATGAGTAATCGTGCTGTCCTACTCCTCATTAGCTTAGCTGCGGCTTTTTGAGAGATGATGCCGGAGATGGGGTTCAATTGCGTGTCACCCTTGCATTTCGACGGTGTTGCCACTTTCCATGGATGAAGACACACGCTAGCGCTTAAAGTTAGGGTCTTGGAATGAAAGATATGTTCTTTTAAGCATAGCCATTCGGTTCGGTTCGGTTCGGTATTGATATTCTAGCAATTTTGAGTCTTTTAGCTGCCGGAACCCGGTGGTTTCTGGTTCTGCTTTCATCAGTTGGCTAGTTTTAGATTATTTCACTGTTAATTGGCTGACGGAGAACATCATGCGTGGTGTGGCTATACGTGACTTGTGGAAACTTTCTTCACGAGAGATGTGGGCACAGCTTCTTGTTTTTCCTCCATTACTTTGTTGAATAAGGGATACATCATTTCTTAAATTACGAGGAAGAATGAGCGGTTTTTTTTTTTTTTTGTGATTGAGAATAGATAATTACTCGTGCTTGAGCAGTCAATTTAAATTTAGGTCAGTCCATCTCATGTTTCTTCTTGCCTTATTGATTGAGTGGTGTTCTTCTACTTTATCAAAATTAGATTGTGAGCATGGTATCACTTTGCAAAGTGAATTTAATGAAATTGGTTTTTATAGGTTGATCTCTCGTCATGATCGGATTAGGGTACAATGCATGTACCACCCTTGCTTGCACAGTGTTTACCTGGGTTCACACCCCATGACCGTGGGAGTCAGAATGTGCCATCTATTCCGGAAAGAGACTTAGGCCTGCCTTCTTCAGCTGTGGAAATTCTTCTGTCCAAGGTAATGTATATAGTCTGTGGTATATTATGATAGTGAATTCAACCAGTGAACTTAAAAAGGTTCACTTTGTGATGCTTCATGACATCTGAATATTCTTCTTGTCCAATGTGCAGACAACTCATCCTTACAAATATGCTGGAGAAAGTGTTGACATGCAAGGTCTTACCATGTTTAAGGTACCCATGTGGGATTTCTTTTTCTTTTTTTTTAATGAGCAGGTATCTGCTACTTATTAAAGTTGTGTCCATGGCATACCTCTTTTATTAAAGGGGAAGCCCTGCACTCTATCCTAAGCTACGCCTCATAACATCCAGCATGAAGTATTACCAGGTACGCCATCCAAGCTGCTTTTCCTTTGATCAGCGATAGCTCCTTCAGATCAATCATCCCAGAGCTGCAACAACCAAATGATTACTGATTCCAGAATCCGAATATTAACCAGCACATGACCCAAGAAGGTATTGCAACATAAAATTGTTTTAAGAAACTGCAATATAATTGTCCGAGAATTAAATGACACAAAGACCAGTGCCAAAGGAAGACAAGAAAGTGCATATCATGGAGTTGGGGGAAACCTTATGACCAATTTAGTATGGTATGTAGTATTAACTCTAACAGCATCCTTCGATGATAATCTACTACCTTAGAACCTTTGGGTTATTTTGTGATACAAATTGATCATAAGAGGTTATATGGGGATCTGGACTTGGTAGAACCTATAGGAACCCTTAGTGTACTCGCAAGGTATCTGCAACTATATTGAAGCTGTGCAGAGCCAATATTTCCATGAAGTGTAGGTTACACTGAAAAAGTGAATGGTCTTTCCTCCCCCGTCCCTTCAGGAAACAAACTAGCATTTGAGTTTGAATGCTTGGAAACACGCTAGGAAAGCCAGAGCAAAGAGAAATCAATGTTTTCTGTAACCAAGAGCAAGTTTACTCTTCACATAATCTCTATCCCGAATACAAGTCTAAGTGACAACAAACCCTCTTAACTTCTGTGGCTTTCAGTAAACTTTCCGAGAGCTATCCCACTTTGTTTATTTGAGAGTTAGCAGCAGGCTTTACAGGGGCAAGATTGGTGCTACTCCACATAATTTGTGTAGACTTATTGCTGCATGATCAAGTGACTTCCTGAAATTTTGCTTCAACCAAAGATTAATATTACACTTCTCTTTATTAGACCCAATGGAATTTTCCATACTGAAAACAATCAAAAAGTTCGGTCAAAATAATCACAGGTACAATGTGGATATGGTTTAGACTTTTCTGCCTTTCGTATATATTAGCAAGACGCCCACAAATATGCAGATGGCATACAATAAGGTATTGTTAATAGCATATCACCCTTACGCTGAAGCAACAGGAGAAAAAATAAAAGATTCAAGAAGTCAAAGTAAGCTGGAAAAAACTGAAACTTTACCAATTTCACATGCCTTAATAAAGAGTCAAAAAGTTGCTTCGATATCACTGGTGCTACCTCAGCAGGCCTACCTGGCCTCAAAACTGGAGAGCATATAGGGGGCATATGAAACTCAACCGCTGAAAATAACACAAGGTCACATGCCAGCATCGAACAAACCCTAGTAAAAAAAAGTGATTTGACTAGTCCATGGCTGCTTACCTATAGTACTGCCTTCATCAGGCGAATCAACAGAAGGAGTCATGACTTCCATTTTTATAGCAGCCAACATTGTCTGTAGAAAAATATGATTGCGCGTGTTTTAATTAAACGTACTCATAAAAGAGCAAACTCTATAATCTTCCCAAGAATAACAATTAACGTCCACCTTAAATGATTTGCTTGCGTGTAAAAGTCAAACAACAAAACAAATAAAAAGGAAAAGATAGAACTTATACGTTGGTTCAGCTACAAGTGAATACATATGCAACTACTTTGAACATGCTGAAGTGCAGGAGTATGTCGGCATGCATCATATATACACGAGAATGAAAAGGGCAAAAAACTCACGGTGGAACCAATCTTTGCCAGCGCAGACCCGTCAGTGATGCAATAGCCCCTGCACTATCAATGCTAAGCAATTATAGGAGGAATACAACTTGTGCGGGCTAGATAAAGGAAGGAAAAAACAAATCACCAGATAAACAGAAAGCTAAACGAACCGACCGAGGGACACGATAGTATCTCTGGCTTTTTTCAGGGGCCTAGCATCGGGGCGTATCGATTCGGAGAGATGCTGCTCATAGTAGCGAAGAGGGAAGAGGCATCTGAAAGCATCGACCTCCATCTCCGACGACCAATCTCCAGCGGCATTCGGCGCCCCCATTTCTATGGCTATCTACAGATAGTGATTTCCAGCAAGGAGAACCGAGATTAGAACTGTGAATTAAAAAGAGCCCATTAAGGTTAACCCCATATTTGTCCCAACTCTCTAACAAAAATTTGAATTTACTGATAAAAAAAACTAAATTTTGTCCCAACCCACGAGCAAGGTGACAGAAACCATCTGGTTTTCTTAAAACGGAACGGTTTTTATTCTCCGGGCAGCATTTATTCAAGCACACTAGACATATACAGGTGAAAAGCTTCGACTAAGAACTCGGAAGGTAATATTGCAATCTCTCAGCACTGCATACGGTTCAAGAGCAACATAACAAACAGGTGGAGATCGTGCACGAGTAAAAGAGTAAAGATGGAGTCTTTTGGAACAAGCACCAATCTCTGAAGTAACCCGGCTGTTCCTGTAAGCTCGAAGCCCAGCTCCGATGCCGGTAGCCAGAGAGAGAGACAAACAGAGAGAGAGAGAGAGAGATAGAGACGTTAGGTTAAGAGCAAGAGCGAGGTCAGCATGAACAGGGCAAAGGGCAAAGAGGCCTGCAGAGGCAAAATCGACCGCTGAATTCTCTCTCTCTCTCTCTTTTTCTTTAGTAGAAGCTGCAAATAATACCGATGAAAAATTCCAAATAAGGATATGAATATGAAGTAAATATTATTTCCAATAAAGATTCGAAATAAGTATACCAATATAAAAAAAGAGCCTGGAATGATTATAATTTTTTCAAATAAGGGCCTAGTCTTGCCGGCTTGCTGGTCGGCAAAATATTGTAGCCAATTAGGGATATTTGTGAAGGTATGGACATTTTTTAATGAGAGTATTTCAGATCATTATTTGAGAAAATAAGAATAATTTAGGTTATTATTTGGAATTTTCCCTAATATTGAGCTTTTACAAAATATATTTGTCAAATTGAATTCTTCTTTTCCGACCAATAAACAAGTTAGTGCTCTCGTGTCGTACACGTGTGGACAGAAGTGCTGATGTGGCAAACCACGCCGACGTTGCAATTTCGTTGATTAGTTTAGTTACTATTGCAAAAAGGAAAAGGGAGGAAAAATTACAATAATAATAATAATAATAATAATAATAATAATAATAATAATAATAATAATAATAATAATAATAATAATAATAATAATAATAATAATAATAATAATAATAATAATAATAATAATAATAAAAACCTTAAAGAGAAAAAAGCTAGTGTGAAATAGAGAGAGAGGGAGAGTGGGTTGTCCAAGTACTAGTAGGGGCCGATAACCCTCGCCAACTAAGATGATGTCATTGTTATTGGCTGCCATTGTGACAACGATTGTGACCGTTGCCTATACTCATTTTCTCTCTCTAGATTTTTATGTTCAATGATGGAGGTATGCAATTTGAATAATTTTTTTTTTTTGCTAAATGCTATTTGAATAAATGGATATTCATCCACGAGCATCTACTGCCACCAGCCATGGACTTGAACTAGGGGATCAAAAGAAGGCCGAAGATCTCGCATGATGGAACTCACTGTTGTGGACTCTTGAACGAACCCATTAGTTTGAAACATTTTTTTTATCCCTCATTTTGGAAGAAATAAAAGTATTTACATGCTTAAAACTCAAAATTATGGACCTGCTTTGGCTAAGGAAATGCAATTGATTTCCTCAAAATTCTTCAAAATTTTTTTACCAAACGGTAGTTAAGGACATATAAAACTCAAGGGCTTTGAAGAAGTAGTTTCCGAGCTCAACCTTGTGGTCAAATGACACGTGGAAAAATTGTTGGCAAATAAGTGCCCACGTTTTTCCTTTTTAAAAAAAAATTAATTTTTTTTTTTTTTTTTTTAAAGTTCTAATCTAATTTAATTAGTATTTTGATGAAAATGTCTCTGATCAGCCGAAAATGGGAAGCGTTGATGGAACACCCCCGCCCTACATGGTCCACAAATTTGAGGGCCGTGGAAAGACAAAGTAACACACTCCTTTTTAGGGAGATTAGTGGAGATTTGCCAATCCTAATTAGCAACTGATTAGTGGAGAATTGCCTGGGATTGTGATGACCCGCACACCACGGCAAACGCAATTACTAAAGTCTTTTTACTTTTTAAGCATGTAGAAACGTGTATGTTTAAAGAACACCCAGGACATATAAAATTTCAAAGGAACACACGCAGAAATACAAACCGTGCAATCTTATTTCATTTCTTATTTCTATATATCTTAGGTGACAAGGTCAGCGTACACTGGGAGACGTATCACAACTCTATACCACGTCTAAAAGCTCTAGCAACTGCATCATCCCGATTCGGATACTACATATGTACTATGTAATTTTTCTGCCAGCCACAATACGTCAAAAAATCTCGGCCTTATCTTCACAAAATGCTACTGATATGAGAAATAATGATCAACTACAAGTCTACAAGTAAGCACAAAGCTTAGCAAGCAAACTCCTAACCTGTCTATACCACTAAGTCAATAATAACACATACAACTAAGTTTAAATATAAAAGACAGAAGATCGTTAAGATATCAACTTGTTTGAAAACCTTTCTCAAAATTAGGATAAAAACTAGAAAGCATTTCCTCTTAAAATCAGTAACCCAATAAAACTTGAATAAATTTTGAAATTGCAATTGATCATCTTTATTGTTAATTGACTACCACCATCTTTCGGGGAACCATGTTACCCTCGGGTATCTCACACCTATCCAGCATTGCGAAGACATCTGGGGAACCGTGTTACACTCTCTAGGCATCCATATGAACTTAGTTATCCCTCTAGGCATCTTTACTATAACCCGGGGCATTGTCATCTTAATGACCGACATCATTCCCAAATCACACACTCATCCCATAGTGCAACAATTCCATAATTCAATTGAAACATATCATCTAATGAGTTAAAACATAGAGACCCATTCAACTTTACAATCATCAACCTGTTGTCCATTTGAAAACTAGAAAATTGATGTAGGATGGTCGGTTATTTAGTATTCGCCAAAGGGAAATTCCAAAGTCTCGAAATCAATCAAAAAGGCATTTTGTCCATCCTCAGAAATTAGTGGTATTCCTATTCACCAATCAAATCTGCTCGAAAGATCACTAAACTTTAATAGGAGGTGAATGAGACTCCAAAAATGTTTTTCATGAAGGACTTGAGGTCTAGTTTAAGTTGTACGGGTCCCAATAATTTTCTGAATTTCCAATCAGAACAGAGCGCAATTCCAGATTGTAGTTGGGTCAGGAAATCACATTTTGGACATCTACATGAACCGCAAAAATCATGGAAAAATTCCACTTTATAGTTTAAGATGTGAGAAAAAATTTAGGGAGGACATGAGTTCAAATTGTTTGTCAAAAATGCGGCCAAAAATTGAAAAAAACAAAGGTTTGGAAATGGCTTACAAAAATAATTTCGGACTCGAACAATTTTCAAAATATATTTTGTACACGCAAAGTCATAAAAATCTGAAATTTAATTATGTAGTAGAACAAGCCAAAACACACAATTTTTGTGAAGAAAGTTCCATTAAATTTGTACCATAGAAATCGATATAAAATTGGCAAAGCCACTATGTAAAGTAAACCGAACTATAAAATAATCACATTCCCAGATTCGGTCCACAATTCATGATATTCAAACTCAAACACACTTAAATCTCAGTGATCAGTGAAAGTGCTAGTATGAACACATAGAGAGGGTGAATAGGTGTAAAAACAGATTCTGCAAAATGCAATGAAAACTTTTACTTTTAACTTGAGTCTGAATAACAACAGACTTTTGAAATTGAGTCTGAAGAGTAGCAGATTTTGAGCAAAATCAGATTTTAGCAGTTAAATAGAACTTCGAACAAAATAAAGAGATTCAGGGAAGAGAATAAGAACACAAAGTTTATAGTGGTTTGGCTTAATCTAAGCTTACGTCCACCCTCTCACGCTAACAGCCTTCTTGGTTGGATTTCACTATGCAATCAATAAGAGATTACAATTTTGAGTGCAAACACTTAATAATAGATCACACTATATCACTAGGTCACTCTTTTGGTATTTCTCTCACGATCACAAACATTTAAGCTCACCAAAGACAAGTGTATGATCGAAGGTCGCTCAGACTTTGGAATTATAAATTTTACGCTTCGTCTCTTACTTGCTTATCGGTCCTTGATCTCCTTAAATACTCACCCACTTCCAAACTAGCCGTTGGATAATATCTCGAGGATCGCCTTCCAATTTACCAATTGGACAGATCTGTATCTACAAGATTTGGTAGCCGTTGATTCCAATCGCCCATATAAACAGAATCTTGGTTTCCATAAGTAGAGCTTCTTCATATAGAAAGTTCTTGTCTTTAATATCTAATTGTCAATCAATTAGATTGAGTCAATTAAATCAATCTTGATGTAGAATCCAAACTAGATCACTAGCCGTTGTATGAATGGGGCTTGTGTTACGTTCTGTCGAATCTAGATGTAAAGTCTGAAAGCAATAGACTTTACAATCTGAGTGTGAGTGCGGTAGACTTTACAATTTGAGTTTGAACAAATTCTTCTTCTAAACAGATTTAGCTTTAAGGTCTGAACACAGTCTGAATAAGTTCAGCTTCAACATAGAGTTTGTCTTCTAGTTCAGCTTTAGCATAGAGTCTGGAATTTGTCAGAGTTGACAGACTTCTGATGTAGACAAACTTTGATACTAAAGTCTGGCAATCTTCAGATTTTGACACAGAAGTTTGGAAATCTTCAAAATATACTTTGGACACGTGTTCCGTTCAGTCTTCTAGCCTTCTTCAGACTTTGATAATATCCTTTACATGTTCTACCATATGCATGGTCTATTACTTAACCATTAAACACGTTAATAGTCTTTGATTTATTTTGTCATATTCAAAATATCATAAGGGATTTCCCTAACAATCAGCATTTCAACAACATATTAATATACTCAAGGTACTAAATTATTAACACTACTTGCAACACAAATATCCTCGAATTTGATTGAGGCAACTAAAAGTCGAGGAAACCAACCTTGATGCACGGAAATTAACCTACGTAGTATAAATGGTAGTAAATCACTTGCCTCGAGTTTGAAACAAAAGTTGACGCGGCTTGAGGGAGTCTCAGATAAGTCCAGAGGTTGCGGCCAGCGTGCTGCGAGTTGCGGCGGTGTTGCATGAGTTGCTGGCGAGCTGAGGGTGCGGCCTGATGTCAACGGCTTGAGCTAAGCTGCTGGCCATTGGACGGAGGGAGGTACGGTGGTTTTTCTTCGTGCGAGCAAAAGTGAGAATGAAGAAGATGATATTGCTAGTATGAGTACCTAGAGGGGGGTGAATAGGTATACAAAGATTTTTCTTGATAATTTCTGTATACTTGCGCAATACTTAGACAGTTGAAGGATTTGCGAAGAGTAATAATCAACGTAAGACTAAGTAAGGAAGAAGAGAATTAAACACGCGGTTTATAGTGGTTCGGCTTGATCCAAGCCTACGTCCACTCTTCTGCACTGACAGCCAATTCGGCTGGATTCCACTATGAACAAAGAGATGTTACAGTGATGCTCTTCCTTGATTTCTCGGTGTAGATGATCTACCACACTCACTCAAGGTATCAGAGTACAAACACTCTCTGTGTATACAATTTCGCTCAGGATCGTATCGATTAATAATCAAGGTGCTTCAAGACTCACGGAATTTCTCTATCGATCACACTCTTAAACAACTAGAACGTCTTCCTTTTTATACTCCTTTATGCCATCATACCGTTGGCACTTACCAAAGGAATTCCTCCAATCTACCCGTTGGACGGAATCAATCAAGAAGATCATTCGAGCTATAAAAGGAACCTGACGATAGCCCATCAATCCTGTTCGCCCATACAATCAGGATCTTGGTTTCCAAGAATAGAACATTCCAAGAATACTTCATCGACCATCGGATCTTCAATTGATCTAGATACGAACAAAAGAATCCGTTATGATTATCCAGCCAAAAAGATCTTCTCCAGAGGATAGGATTAAATCCTCAACCATATACTTCGGCTCTGGATTTCCTTCGCCACTGGATCAGAAAGACTGTCAATGAGAATAGTCTTGAGTCTTGAGTCTTGAGTCTTGAATATTGAGTCTGGTGATCAGAAAGTCTTCAGACTTTAAACTAGACGATCTGCAGATATCCAGACTAGACTGAAAGAAACGTTTTGTCAGCTTCAAAATATTCTGGAACGATTTCTCCAACAATCTCCCCCTTTTTGATGGTGACAAAACTTTCCTGTAGATTTGAACCACTTTGACCTGCAAAAACATTTCTCAAGTAATATGGCAATCTCATAAAGATTAACAAAGCAACCAAACTCTGCATCCACAGAAAATTGGTTAGTCTTTCATGAGTAATACCATATAACAACACTTGAAATAAATGCAAACAGTTAAGCATCTAAATCCACAGTCAATTCAGTCAGATTCAAGTTCTCATCCAAGTTCACTCAAGTTCATATTCAAAACAAACACTTAAAAACAAATTTAAAGAAGGTTGGTTGGTTGGTTCAAATTGCTTTCTCCCCCTTTTTGTCAACATTAAAAAGGTGAGAAAGATGTCATGTCTGCTTGGGAATGCGCACAATCTGGAAATCCCCCATGGACTGGACTACTCCTTCGAGCTTCTTCAAGTCTTCCCTCAGTTGTGCTACCTCTTCTCCCTTGGCATTGGCTTGAAGTTGTAGAGCGATGTCTTTCATTCTATCCTCTAGGGTAACTGAAGATGCTTGTCCAGCATTTTTCATGGCTTGAACTTCACAGTCCAGAGCATAGATTTGGCCACGCATTTCCAGAAGAATATCCATGATACGACAAAAATTTGCAGAATTGTCCGTCTGTGTACTAGCATTGGCTTTCTCAGATTGAGTAAATGCAGATGATGGCGCTTCTGTAAATTCTTGCAGATTTGGTTCTGACGTATCGTGACCTTCTTCAGGTAATTGAGAAGCATGAAATTCTTCTGGGGCTGCTGGAGATTGACGTAGATCTTCACTATTGGCAGCATGAGGTGAGGACCTCTCTTGCTCGCCAACTCCCCCTGTCTCTAGGACATCAAGAGTAGAAGAGTGATGATCATGCTCTTCTGTATCCTTTTCTCCAGATTCAGCTGCAGACTTTTCTTGCTCTTCTTCTTCTTCAGCTTCTGTCTCCTTCTCTCTCTGCTCTTCTTCTTCTTCTCTGTTCTTGTCTTCTTCTTCTTCTTCTCTCTGTTTCTTCTGCTGTTCTGTTGATTGGGGAACATAACGTCTTGTCCTTATCAGAGCAGTGATTGTAAGATCTTCCTCCTCCTCTTCATCTTCCAAGATGAGAGTTCTCTTCTTTTTGGTGGGAGCACCAATGACTTCCTTTCCCTTTCTTTTTGAAGCAGACGGAGCTGGAGTCTTCACTCTGAATTTCTCCATTGCCTTTGAAAGCTCTTTCAGACGCATCTTTGTCAACATCTTTAAACCTACCACCATCTTATCGCACGGTCGAACACAAAGAGTGTGTGGCGGTTCAATATTCATGTGTCTAAAGATCTTGGTCACCAGACCTGGATAAGGCAATTGTCCCTTGTCTTTCGACATTGCTCTGTACATGTGGAAGAGTATAGTGTGAGGGAGAGAGAACTTCTTCCCAGAGTTGATTGCATACATCAATTTTGCTTCAGAATTAGACACATCAGTCTTTGATGTAGACTTCGGCCTAATGCAATTGATAACAATTTTGTGCAACACAATGTTGATGGCACGCATCCTTGAATAGATGATTTTTCCCTCAATATTTCTATCTTCGACAAGGTCCATTGTGGCACGAGCAACTGAGACTTTGACTGGTTGATATCGTGCCCGCTCAACTCCAAGTATATCTGCCAACATATCCACATCCAACACATAATCCTGATCTCGAACACTGAAAGATATTCTATTCGCATCAATAAAGCTAAGATTTGAATAGAAATATGCAGTCAGTTGTGCATATCCGTCCGTGGTGTCAGTGCAAAAACGTTCCAGTTGAAGTAGACTGAACTTTTCTCTCAAGTTCACATTCACAGCATCTAGAAAATCGAAGTCGACACTCCTAGGGTTTATCACCCCTCGTTTCAGCAGTTTGAAGAACAAAGTTTCTTGTTCCTTCGATTTAAATAACTCCATCTTCTTTCCCTTCACCTTCGCAGCAACACCCAATCTCGGTTGAAAATCAGTGAACATTTTGTTATCGTCGTTCCCATCAATCAAATTTGGGCCTGACATCCGAGGGTCACTCGGAATATTTGCAAGCGCTTCCTCTGCTTTACCTTTGGGAGCAATTCCCAAATCCTCCATTTTCTTCAGAAAAATGTACTCATTCCCATAGTTCTTTTCTTTAAGAAAATCATCCACATATTTCATCGGAGTCCCAGTACTTTTCAATGCACGGTAGAGTTTGTAAATATAAGATGGTTTTTGGACTCTTACAAGGTCTGCGTCCTCGATGACCTCTTCCTCCGGATGTTGACCCGCACCTTGTGGGGTAGAAGGCGTTGAATGACGTGGTGGAGAATGAGTCGGGTTCTGATGCTGACTCGATAGTTCTTCCTCTTCTGTGAGATTGAAGTGGGTAGGTCCCTCCTTCATCTTCTGTGGTCCCCTTGTCGCGATTCTTGAAGACTTCCTCGAAGAAGACATTCTTCTTGTCGCTGAGAGATTCCTTTGCTTGCTTTCCCAAGAAAAGATGACAACTTTTTCGAGGATGAATTCGAAGTAGAAACCGGATTGATTAGGGTTTTGAAGATTGAAAGAGAAAACTGTGTATATATAACTCAGTTTTGAAAAGGGGAAGTTCAATCGGTACAAGGAAAGTGTACGGATACCTCTTTTCGAAATCAATAACTGCCAAAATTAATCCTTTTTAAAAAGACAAGTTTTTTCGATTTTCATGGAGATTACAAAATAACTAAACGAAAGATCATACCTTTTCGAGTTTAGATAAAATAACAACTTACAGTCTATAGTGATCAAAGTCTGAGTCTGAGAGATTAGAGTCTGACTGATTTGAGTCTGACGATTAACTTTCCGAGTCGAAGGTTGGAGAGTCTCTAGACTTTAACTTCTTCGAGCTTCAAAATGTTGAGTCCGGAGCGGATAAAATCAAAATGATTTTTCTCCAAAGGCTTTGTGAAAATATCTGCTAGTTGACTTTTGAATCAACAAATTGAATCGAGATTTCTCCACTTTGAATATGATCTCTAATGAAGTGATGTCGAATTTCTATATGCTTTGCTCTTGAATGAAGAATTGGATTTTTGGTGAGATTGATTGCGCTGGTGTTGTCACATTTGATTTCTGTGCATGAGTCTTCAATTCCAAAGTCTTGTAGCTGTTGTTTTATCCATAGAATTTGTGAACAGCAGCTTCCAAGGGCAACATACTCTGCTTTTGTTGTTGAGAGAGCTACAGTGCTTTGTTTCCTTGAAAACCAAGATACTGTCCTGCTTCCAAGCAACTGGCAAGTTCCAGAAGTACTCTTTCTATCGATTCTGCAGCCGGCCAGATCTGCGTCTGAATATCCTAGAATATTAAAGTCTCCCTTCTTAGGATACCAAAGACCCATGCTTGAAGATGAAGCAACGTATTTAATGATACGTTTTGCAGCACTGAGATGAGATTCTCTAGGATCTGATTGAAACCTAGCACATATACAAACACTCAACAAAATGTTAGGTCTAGAAGCAGTAAGATAAAGAAGTGAACCAATGATGCTCCTGTACAGCTTTTGATCAACTTTCTTCCCTTCCTCATCTTTGTCTATCTTCAAAGAACTTGACATTGGTATATCAATCTTCTTGCAATTTTCCAATCCAAATCTTTTGACAAGATCATTAGCATATTTTTCTTGGAAAATAAACGTTCCTTCCTTCAATTGCTTTATTTGAAGGCCAAGAAAGAATGTTAATTCTCCCATCATACTCATTTCAAACTCATCCCGCATAGACTTAGAAAATTTCTTGCAAAGACTTTCATTAGAGGATCCAAAAATAATGTCATCAACATATATTTGAACGAGTAAAAAGCTTTTGTTTTCCTTTTTGATGAATAGAGTAGTATCTACTTTACCTTTGACAAATCCGTTCTGTAATAAGAACTTACTTAGTCTGTCGTACCAAGCTCGAGGTGCCTGCTTTAGACCATACAGGGCCTTTTTCAGTCTAAAGACTGAGTCTGGCTTCTTTGGGTCCTCAAATCCAGGCGGTTGTTCCACATAAACTTCCTCTTGGATAAATCCATTTAGGAAAGAACTTTTGACATCCATTTGGAATAACCTGAAATTTTTGAAGCAAGCAAACGCAAGTAGTAGACGAATAGCTTCTAACCTTACTACAGGAGCGTAAGTCTCATCATAGTCTATTCCTTCTTCTTGCGTGTATCCCTTGGCCACGAGTCTTGCTTTATTACGTACGAATTTTCCTTTTTCGTTCATCTTGTTTCTGAACACCCATTTGGCTCCAATGACAGTTTTACCTTTTGGTTTAGATGTCAATTCCCAGACATCATTAATGTTGAACTGTTTGAGCTCCTCTTGCATAGCTTCGATCCAGCTTTCATCAGATAAAGCTTCTTCTATGCTTTTTGGTTCAATTTCAGAGATGAGAGCAACAGCACTAGACTCTTCACGTCTTTTGGATCTGGTGCGAATTCCTTCATTAATTTCGCCGATAATGAGATCTTTAGGATGACCGGACTTGTGTTTCTAGTTCCGGTTGATTTTCTGGATGATGATCTCTTTCTTTATTTGAATCTTCATGAACATCTTGACGCTGGTCTTCCGAGTCCGAGATACTTTTTGAGTTGTAAGCTTTGGAAGGTCGGAGCGATTCAGACTCTTCATATTGAGTCGGATTTGGGTTCATCTTGCGTAGAGTCTTGAAATTTGACATTCATTGACTCCTCCACCGTCGGCTCTTCTTGTTATAGACTCGTAGGCTTTGCTTGATGTAGAATATCCAAGGAAGATGCCTTCATCGATCTTTCTTCAAACTTACCAACTCGATCTTTTGCATTTTTCAATATAAAGCATTTGCAACCGAACACATGAAAGTATGAAACAATAGGCTTCTTACCTTTGAATAATTCATAAGGGGTTTTCTCAAGAATAGGTCTTAGGAAGACTCTATTGATGATATAGCATGCTGTTGAAACAGACTTCAGCCCAAAATCGTGAAGAAATTTTGCTTTCAATTAAAAGTGTTCTAGCCATTTCTTGAAGAGATCTATTCTTTCTTTCCACAACTCCATTTTGCTGAGGAGTATATGGAGAAGAGAATACATGTTTAAAACCAGATTCATCACATAATTTTGTGAAATCTTGATTTTCAAATTCACCTCCATGATCTGTTTTTATACTTGAGATAACACATCCTTTCTCATTTTGAACCTTTTTAGCAAATTTTTCAAAATAGGAAAAATGTTTCTGACTTACTTGCTAGGAAATATACCCAAGTAAAGCGAGAGAAATCATCCACAATTACTAGGCAATATTTCTTACCTCCAATACTACGAGTTACGGTTGGTCCGAAGAGATCCATATGCGAAGAATCGTAGTACATGATTAGTAGAGACATGATTTATTGACTTAAATGAATTTCTTACTTGTTTTCCCAGAATACAGGGTGTGCATGGATCGGACTTTTGATATGGTAATTTGGGTAGACCTCGAACAAGCTGCTTTGATGAGATTTTGGCTAATTGCTTCATATTGACATGGCCAAGCTTTCTGTGCCATAAGCTTGCTTCATCTTGGATTGAAATTAGACATTGAGATTCATTCAATTTCATGTCTAAGAGGTAAATGTTTCCATGTCTTCGACCCATGAAAGACTGAGTAGAGTCTTTACTAATTCCATGGCAAATTCCTTCTTGAAAGGAGATCTTGAAACCAGTATCACACAGTTGGCTAATGCTGAGAAGGTTATAGTTGAGTCCTTCTACTAGAGAAACATTGCTTATTGTGAGATTTCCAATTTTCACAGTTCCAAATCCCACGATGCTTCCTTTGCCATTTCCTCCAAATGAAACATTTCTGCCGTTTACTTAAACAAGTTTTACGAAGCACTTTGAGTCTCCTGTCATGTGTCTTGAACATCCGCTATCAAGATACCATTTTATCTTTTTCTTGACGGAGACCTGCATTTAAAAAAGAATCTCAAGTTTTCTTTGGTACCCAAATTTTCTTGGGTCCTTTGATGTTAGTAGGATAAGCATTATTAGGCCATACTTTCTTAACAGGTTTCCAAACCATAGGACATTCTTTTTCAAAGTGATCCTTACTGTTACACTTTGAACACCTTAGAGCATTTCCACCAACAGACTTTACAAAAACTTTCTTGAAATGATTTTTGTAAGCCTCTCTCGACGGTCTTTTCTTAATTCTTTCTTTAACTTTAGGAAAATCAATCAAGGGAATTGTTTCCGCTGTCATGCCTAAACCAGACTTATTGAAGTAAGGTCTTTGAACTGAAAGAACTTTTTCAAGCTTTTCGGATCCTATCGAAAACTTCTTTGAAATATTTGATAAGTCCGTTTTTAAGAAAACATTTTCTTTCAAAAGATCATCTTCTTTTTCTTTAAGAACAGAAATATTTTGGTCTAGACTTTTAACTCTTTCTTCTAAAATGACTTCCTTTTGTTTTAGAGCTAAGTTTTCCTTTTTAAGTTCGGAAATCCTTTTGAGAGAAGTCTTAAGACTGAAACACAGTTCATCAATATATTTAGAGACTTTGACAGGAATTTTAAAATCACTTACCTCAAATTCACTTGTTCGAGTCCGATCCAGTAATCTGAGTTTGAGTCGAATGTGCCATCAAACATATGTTGGCATATTCATTATCACTTTCTTCACATTCTGTATCACTCCAGGTTTCGGCTTTGAGAGCTTTTCGAAACTTCTCAGCTTTTCCTTTTTCTTTTTCAGAAGAGGACAGTTGGGTCTGATGTGTCCCTTCTTCTTACATTCGAAGCAAACTACATCTTTGTTTGGTTCCTCATCATCAATAGACTTGGTCTGCTGTCTCTGGAAACTTTGTTTCTTTGAGTTGAACCTTCTGCATTTTCTATTCAGTTTTATGAATCTTTTTATCACGAGGGCGAGCTCCTCATCGTCCATATCATCTTCAGAATCTGCATCATCAGAGTCATCATTTGATTTTAATGCAATAGATTTCTTACCTCTTGGATCTTCTTCTTCATTAATTCGTTCCACTTCATAAGACTGAAGGGTTCCAATTAGCTCGTCTACAGATAGAGGCATGATTCTTTGCGTCTCTCTTATTGAAGTCTTTATATGATTCCACTCTTTGGAGAGTCCACGCAGTAGCTTGTTCACCTTCATGGGATCAGAAATTTTTTGTCCTTGGTTTTCAAGACCATTGACAATATCTGTAAAACGACTAAACATGTCAGTTATAGATTCTCCTGGTTTCATTTTGAAGGCTTCATATTGACCGAGGAGAATGTTAATTCTGGTCTCCTTCACTCGATCTGTTCCTTCATAAGTGATATGTAGTCTGTCCCATACTTCTTTTGCTGTAACACAAGAAGATATTCGGTTATATTCAGTTGGAGACAAGGCACAATATAAAGAGTAAATTGCTTTTGCATCGAGTGCTTGTCTCTTGTTTATTTCTTCCTGAGCCATTCCGCTGGCATCAACAGTTTCTTTCCCTCTTTCAGAGACTGATGCAGCAGTAGGAATGATTCCTCTTTCCACAACGTCCCATTCCAGAGGATCCTTGGATCGTAGGAAAGCTTTCATCTTGTTCTTCCAGATGTTGTAATCCTTTCCGTCAAAGTAGGGTGGTCTGGTATTGCTTTGCCCTTCCATCAGCCCTGGTGCTAGCATACTAGCCATGGATCTTTTACTCTGAAGTAAAACACTTCAAACAAAGTAAGAACACGAGCTCTGATACCAATTGATATTGCTAGTATGAGTACCTAGAGGGGGGGTGAATAGGTATACAAAGATTTTTCTTGATAATTTCTGTATACTTGCGCAATACTTAGATAGTTGAAGGATTTGCGAAGAGTAATAATCAACATAAGACTAAGTAAGGAAGAAGAGAATTAAACACGCGGTTTATAGTGGTTCGGCTTGATCCAAGCCTACGTCCACTCTTCTGCACTGACAGCCAATTCGGCTGGATTCCACTATGAACAAAGAGATGTTACAGTGATGCTCTTCCTTGATTTCTCGGTGTAGATGATCTACCACACTCACTCAAAGTATCACCAAGTACAAACACTCTCTGTGTATACAATTTCGCTCGGATCGTATCGACTAATAATCAAGGTGCTTCAGACTCTGGAATTTCTCTATCGATCACACTCTTAAACAACTAGAACGTCTTCCTTTTTATACTCCTTTATGCCATCATACCGTTGGCACTTACCAAAGGAATTCCTCCAATCTACCCGTTGGACGGAATCAATCAAGAAGATCATTCGAGCTATAAAAGGAACCTGACGATAGCCCATCAATCCTGTTCGCCCATACAATCAGGATCTTGGTTTCCAAGAATAGAACATTCCAAGAATACTTCGTTGACCATCGGATCTTCAATTGATCTAGATACGAACAAAAGAATCCGTTATGATTATCCAGCCAAAAAGATCTTCTCCAGAGGATAGGATTAAATCCTCAACCATATACTTCGGCTCTGGATTTCCTTCGCCATTGGATCAGAAAGACTGTCAATGAGAATAGTCTTGAGTCTTGAGTCTTGAGTCTTGAATCTTGAGTCTGGTGATCAGAAAGTCTTCAGACTTTAAACTAGACGATCTGCAGATATCCAGACTAGACTGAAAGAAACGTTTTGTCAGCTTCAAAATATTCTGGAACGATTTCTCCAACAGAAGAGTGGAGGAAGAGAGGTGAGCGGTGGCTTTCTTTGGGCAGTCGAGGCTTATTCCTCCTTTATGCAGCTTCGACGTCTACCCGTGAAGACGCCTGGAGAGAGAAAACGGTGCTGTTGGCCAGTTTACTTAGCATCAACAAGTTGGGACACGTGGGGGAGGACATGGCAAGGGGTGATGAACTTGGGTGAAGGAGCGACGGCCCTTCTCCTTCATCCAGCACTTGAGTTTGGTCCTCTCTTCTCCGTTCGATTGACTCGGTGGCATCAGTCTTCGCTAGTTGGAGGAAACGTGGCCTTGGGCGGTGAGAAGAGGTGGCGCCGTCTAGTAATGATGTGGCGGTGATGTAATTGGTACGGTCCTATGTTGAGTTCAATGATGTGGTGTTAATTGTCAAGTGGTCCAGGCTCGCAATTTTGTTGATTGAAAACAGGGATGTCACACAGAAATGGCCAAAAGGTGGCCCCTTTTAAAAGGCGGAGAATTGTGTAAGACGCGAAAGTGCAACCCCAAGATCTCCATAAATGAGAAAAAGAACACATATGTAATCATGTAAAGAGATTTACACACCTAATTTGGACCACTGTTTTTGATATGGAATAGCGACGATCTAACTCAAGAATTTCTCCTCTATTGTCCTTTGTATTACTAGCTCAATAAGATGACTTCTCACCCTTAACACTTAGGAAACACTTCTTTGTGAAGATAATTGTGAATGTTAGGGTTAGATGAGAGACTTGAGCACTATTTATAAAGTTTTCAGTCAGACCCTCTTATTACGGGCCGGACTCAACTTGGCCAAAACTAGTCAGTCCCATATTAAACTAATTAATAAACCTTGTAAAACGGTAAATTATAATATTAATTATTGTAGTTCACCTATTTGGGCTATGTGCTATATTAATTGAAATTGTACTGTATGTGCACACCTTGGTCTATAGATAATTCTTAATAGTCAATCTTATTTCATAAAGTCTCAAACACTGAATCATGACAGTAACTGTATGTATACACACATGGCCTTCTATGATCATGAGTGCTTTTAACTTTATTGATATAGATTCAATATGATAGTGTGACAAATGGATAACACCAATGATAGAGAGATTACATTTATTAGTCACCATTCTCTTACCTTAAATGTCACAAAAACTTATACTACTAAAGAATATCGTTATAGTTCTAGTGAACCCACATGTATTTTGTCTATATGGTTAATATTTCTTTATGTATAACAAGACATATGCTCAAGGCTAATAATCGGCTGTCCATAGCTTTCACTCAAAGTTTATATGATACATTGAAACTTTTATCAATATGTATTCAACATAATAACAATACATTTATAAATATTTAATTGAATGCAAAAGTTGATACATATTAAATCGTTACTAAGTGAAATCATTGGCTACCAATTTGGTTTTAAACTTTTCAATCTTTCTTTGGAGTCCCTTTTAGTCTTATACACCCATTTGTAGCTGATGAGCTTGTGACTTTCAAGCAACTCAATAGATTCCTAAACACTATTATATTTCCTAGATTGCAACTCATCTTTCATCATGTCTAATCACAGATCTGATTGAGAACAAGAAACAACATTTGTATAAGTCACTAGATCAACCATACAACATATATCATAGTCATGCTCTCACGGATAGGCCATATAGTCTCGTGGTTTAATTGATTGTCTCTCCCTAACAGATCTCCTGAGTGGAGCTATAACCACTTCATCCTGCACCTAAGAGCCTTGAGAAGCTTTATAAAAAATTGTCTCAATAACAATATCCTGAACCTCAACAAGCTTTGTTTGTGGTGCAGGAGACTCCACAATTATCTGTATAGCTAAAGATAAAGATACATCGATCTCCACCATTCTATTATCTTTAATAGCCTGAGAATAGTTATCTTTTGCGACTATATCAAACTCTAGAAACTTTATTGTATGTGATTTTCACAATTCTTGTACCTTCATTGGGGTTTTAAAATTGATACACTTTCGAATGATTCGGGTAAAATACGAAATAATACCGAGGGGTTTTAGATTCTAACTTTACTTAACTTTGGATTATATAACCTCACTTTTGTAGGACACCCCAAATTTTAAGATAATTTAAGTTAGGTTTACGTCAAATCCATCACTTAAAGAGAATTAATGGAACAATTTTGGTCGAAACATGGTTTTGTATGTGAAAATGCGACTTTCAAATTATCAGCCCATAGAAAAATGGGTAAACTAGTCCTATTAATCATACTCATCATTACATCCATTATGGTGCGATCACGCTTTTCAGCCACACCATTTTATTCAGAATTTCCGGGTATATTAAATTAAGTTACCATCCCAAAATCTTCTAAGTATTTGACAATAACCCTTTAAGCTATTTAACATTGCCATACTTGCCAAAATACTTAGGTCTGATAATCTTTAAGACTTATCCCAATTTTTTTTTTAATTTTAATCCGAAAAAAAATCTTAAATTTATTCAGAGATTTAGACTTTTCCTTAATTAAGTACATAATAAGTAGTCGTCAATGACTTTATTAAAATAAAAATATCTACACAACGTTATCATGTAAGGTCCATTAAGATCAATTTGAATGACCTCCACCTAGTCAAAACTTCGGAATGCATTGTTAGTCTTTATCTTAGTTATTTTATTTCTACAATAATCTACGTAAGTTTTTAGTAACTTCTATGAGTAGACAAAATATCAACATTATTGGTTTTTCTACTATTTCTTTAGATATGTGACCAAGACGTTAATGCATGAGATTATTCCTTAGGCAAACGTCTTTTGAAAACACTTTTTCAATTATATACGCAACATATATATCATTGGGAGTTAAACACAATCTGTACAATCTATTGAAAATAATGTAGTACTAAACCTAATTTGAATTAAAGAACGCAAAAATAACATTGTTTTTTTTTTTAAATAGCTACATATGTACAAATATGATATTGAAACTAAGTTCCGTTTCAAAGAAGGTATATAAAATATGTTTCTTAATATCAGATTAAAAAAATATAATATAAAATTAAAGTGATATCTCCAACAAACTCAATATTGACTTTATTGTTGTTTCCTACGATGAACTATTATTTATTATGATTTGGCTTCCTTAGACTTATGAATCCCCGTATGGAAAATGCAATAAATTTGTTACACCACTATCTAGCCCATCAAGAATTGAATGCGGCTTCTGATTGGATTCATAATCAATGCCAAAAAAAAAAAAAAATCATTACCTATGAACTCACACTTGGATAACCAAATTTTGTTACTTACCGTAGTCTATTTTTATGTGACATTTCCTTTAAAAAGAAATAACAGTCACTAATTCTTCTTGAAGGATTCTATCTTACAACCTAGACTATTAGAATGATCGGTGATTTCACGAATTTTTTTATGAGTATATTTTTAGACCTCAAATCTACCATCCTTATAATGTAATCCCTAACCTCATCAGAACCATCATACCTTATATTAAAGAGTCTTATAGATGTGTCATAATCTGGGTATTAGACAATACATAATTCCAAGCCACCAAGACTTCTATTATCCTTTAGTGGCGCGATAAGTTAGTAAACATGAAACGCTTCATGGAACGCTTCATGGATAACAAGCAAATTTGATTGCTCTTTTCCCAAATAGAAAATCCTATTTCCACTAAAAGTTTGAATCAGTAAGAACCTTAATAGTTATGGGGTTATTAATTACAAATAAGGTGACTAAAATAACAAGTAATGGATGTAGTTGACATCATGTGAGTATTGTGTAACTTGAAGATGCACAAGTACACATTCAAAGAGTTACATGCATTATCACATAATCACATTTTGACAGAATACATGACATGCAATTGTATACTCTCTACATGATAACGACCATGAGAATATATTCCGACCTTTGTGAATTCATCACCTTTGAGCATATAAACCACTATGATTAGTTTCTCTTCCACCATACTATCATGTATCCCTTCATGAATTAATATACAATCATCTCTTTTGGGAGTATGATCGCGCATTAGAACATGAGACATCCCATTATTATACGAGACCGATATTTTTCAGACCCAATCAAATGTGCCACTTTGGCAGTCACAACTTAATTGAATTATTGAAACTCTCTCATACTAGGGATATAAACTTTACTTCTCACATAAACTATATACTTATGATTTTAACTTTAATGACATGGGCAATTTATCACTAAAATTACATATCATGCCAATTGCATTGATTTATTCTTAAACTTTATACATATTATAAATGAATCGCACTCTACACAATATTTATGTGATGAAATACCTGTAAAACAGCACCTGTATTTCCAAAATCATAGAAAAATTCAAGAAAATACACAAAAATACCCTAAAATAAGACAAAAAACACGTGTAGTTAGGATTCTATAAGTGTTCTCACATCCATAAAATTATCAAAAAAAAAATAAAAAAATAAATACATCACAATGTAGAGCATTTCCATACAAGCACATAATCTCCAAAAATGTCCCAATCGAAGTTCGGACGCACTCGTACACACCTTCGGAGTGCGTGGCTCATGCAACGCACGTGCAAGTCACCTAGATTGGTCTAATTGCCGGTCCGATTGATTTGACTGGTCAACTGCCGATCCAATTGATTCAATCGGTCAGCTACCGGTCTGATTGATTAGGTTGTTCAAATGTTGGTTTGATTAGTCAACTCTCAATTCGACCGGTTGACTGGTTTGGCCAATAGTGAACTGGGTCGGGCGGGTCAATAGGTCGGATTCGGGTATGGTCACCTAAGTTGGTCAACAGTCAATTGGGTCAAGTCAACAGGTCGGGTCGGGTCGAACCACTCCTTCGGGTTGCTGACGTAATCCCTGCACGCGTGTGGGGCATTGCTCGATGCCCTAGCGGTGCGTGGCCGTGCGTGAGGGCGCATACGGCCTCCTCTGATGGCGCCCCTGCCACAATTTTGCTCATCTCAATGAGCCTGTTCCATTTTTGTTATAAAAATTGATCTTTATTAAATAAAAAATTACAATAATAGGGCAAAAAACTATGCATTTGAGTTCTAAGCTATAGCTACTCTAATACCACATGTAAGATGCGAAAATGCAACCCCAAGATCTCCATAGCTATAAACACGAACACATATGCAATCATGTAAATGGATTTACACAATTTGTCACGCTCCGATCCTTGGGCACACGCTCATCCCTCACCTTGTTCGAGTAATAGCGATGTCCCAGGACGCATCGCCGACCCTTTCTTTTTAATACGTATGCGAAAGCAGATAAAAATCCCCAGATAATAAAACAATGGGATAGAAAAGTAGGACTCCAAATTTTCACACTTTAAAAGCAACCACATTTATACACATTGCAAATCATAGTACAAATATATACAAGGCGAATTATTAAATCTGGTTTTAAATCACTGTTTCATAAAATAAGTCTGCAGGAAGGAATCAACTTCTATTAAAAGAAGATTGTCCTATGTCTAACAAGTCAGACAAGACTGTCAATTCTTTAGGCCTTTGGTCCTTCACCAACGCCATCTAAGGATCTGAAAATAGTTATTTAATAACCAGTGGGATTACATATTAGCAAGTTTTACCCCCTAAGACCTGATTAGGAAGCCAATACACTCAAGAAGCTACCTAAGTACAACACGGGTCAGAGGACTTACCTTTGCCTCAGTTCCTTCCTACAAGTTAGTTTAATTAATAAATACTGACAACCATACCATTTAATCAAATCATCCAGTCAGATCGAATCATCGATTAATCGACTCAGTCGATTACATGTTAACTCGACCCTTTCTTGGTCGATTCATCTCATTTACTCAAATTCAATGCTGAATTATGGCTCAGCGAGCACGGCTTACACAATCATCTCAAATACCCAACCCCGACACTGAATTACAGCTCAGCAAGCACAACTTACTAAAACTTTGGTGGTAATGCTGAATTACGGCTTAGCGGGCACAACCGATTCTAAATTCAGTGGTAATACAGAATTACGGCTTAGCGAACACAGCTGATTCCAAACTTGGTGGTGGTGTTGAATTACAGCTCAATGAGCACAACCTAGATTATGTGGTAATGCTGAATTACGGCTCAGCGAGCACAACCGATTCCAAATTCGGTGGTAATACTGAATTACGGCCTTGTAGACACAACCTTTATTAAGTGGAGAATTATGGCCTCATAGGCACAACCTTTATTAGGTGGAGAATCACGTCCCAAATAGGCACTACCTTTATTAGTTGATCAATCTCAATCAATGTCATGACCTCACCCAATTATTCATCAATCGATGCCTAGTTATTTTCAAAATTATTCAATTTAGCACAAAATAAAGCTCAATTAAATAAGCGGATTGCACCACAATCATTAGCATAAAATTCCGATCGTCGACCATCCCGGTCTAATTTTTGAAAAATAAATAATTAATTTAATAATTTCGAAAATTAATAAATAAATACTAAAAATCCAATTTAGGCCCGTAATGCCTAATTAGAACTCAAGACGAGTCGGGAAAAATCCCGAGATGTATTCAATATATAATAGTGCATGTCTACTTGCTAAGTACACTAACCATTTGCCTAACACGTATAGGTAAATCCCTAATTTAATTATTCTACTATAGTCTATCCACCTAATTACACTTAGTTAATCTAATCAACCCCTAAGTATCATTAGCATACTAATAAGGGATTAGTGAGCAAAACTCACTTGTGCAAAGCGAAGACCAGAACACTGCGACCGCGGTGTGATGGTGGTCGAAATCCGAATTTTCGGTGGCATCAACGGGCACTTGGACCGAGCCCAAAAGCCTTGCAAGCCCACAGCAATTGCTGGGCTTGATCTCAGGCTTGGGCTTGGTTGCAGGCTGGGCCAGCTTCGCGAGCCCAAGAACTCAGTTAATGGGCTGCTTCTTGGGTTGAGCTTCATTGGACTTCAAGTGAGCTAAAATTGGGCTCAATTTGCTGGGCTTGCGAGACTGAAAGAGCTGGGCCGAACTACTGTTGACTTGTGGGCTGAACTGGGCTTGATTCGAGGCTGAAGATGCGAGCTGTTGAGAATGCAGCGCTGCAAATGCTTAGAAGGAAGCAGCAAGAAGAAACTCAGCAACAAAAGTCAACTGGAACAGAGGAAACAGAGGATTGGCGCGAAGAAGGAGCAGTGTAAAGCTATGTCGTTTGCTTCAACAGAGTTATTTCTTGTACACATATGCTTGAGCTCTATTTTTCTGTTATGTGTATGTGTGCTGAGTTGTCATTCAAGGAGTGGTTGGTTTAGATCTAGAAGTTTTTCGTCTATTGTTATATAAAAGCATGTAAAAAAACAAAACAGATTGAGATCGAGCTCCCATATGAAAATGACCATGAAAGAAAGAAGAATATGAGCTTAACAGAAATCTCTCTTCTCATTCAGCTTCGTCTACTTGCTTATGTATTTAGTTTTCTTCATGGTATCAGAGCTATTCTTTGAGAGCTCGATGATCGCAACAAGCAGTCGGAGGGAAATTCGACGGTGACGTTCGCAGCCTTCATCAGAGTAACGATCATATTCGTGGTTACAGAGATGTCATCATCGTGGAGGATCAAGATGGCATAGCTACAAGGCGAGCTCTCCAAAGGACATCGTTTACGGTAGAAGAGGCGGTCCGGCGAGAATTCGAGGGGACAGAGGAAGCGATTCTCTTCGGTTACAGTCGCTCGAAAGCACGCGCCACTTCCTCCGGCGTGCTGAAAGTGTAGAGCCGCATGAGCTTCTTCGTCCCGGGGTCTCTGATCTCGGCCGTGTATCTCTGAGTGCTCAAAATACGCATTGATTCATGGCTGCAAGAACTCCCAAATTTCATTTTCCTATTCACGTAAACTTGAGCAATTTTGTCACGATTAAGCTCATTGAAGATAATTTTCTTCTTTGGCAAGCTCAGTTTCTTAGATTTCTTCGGAGTCAAGAGTTGTTTGGGTTTGTCAATGGTGAGATTTCTCCACCACCATATAAGATACGAGTAGATGTCGATGGTAAGATGGTTGAAGAGCCAAACCCCGATTATGCAGGTTGGATCAGAACCGATTAGCTAATTTCCTCGTGGATCAGTGGAGCGGTATCTTAGAGTATCCTGGGGCTGATTATTGGATTGGAAACATCTTGTGAGGTATGGCAAACATTGTTGAACCGATTTACACAAAAGTTTGTAGCTAGAGAATTCGAGCTAAGAGGGAAACTCCAAGCATGTCAAAAATGAAGTAGGCCATTATCTAAATACTTGAGAGAGTATAAAATGATTTGCGACCGGTTGAACGCAATAGGTAAGCCTTTGGATGAGATAACAAAGATGTTCGAGTCTTGGAAGAGTTAGGATCGGAGTATGAGAATTTTCGAACAACAATGTATTGTTTGAAACCTCAACCAGATTATGATGAAGTTATTTTGCAACTGGAGAGATTTGAAACAAGGTTGCAAAATTACTCCTCAAACCAACATAATCCAAACTTCGCCAATTATGGGCAGAGGAATGTTGAAGGGAATCAGAATGTGGATAGTAAGACAGTTCAATCAAGTCTTGCCTTCGTAGGACAGAGAGGAAACAACAGGTTTTATGGAAATAGAGGTGGATTTAGTTATGGTAGGGGTGGTCGAAGTTTTAGTATTCGAGGTCGTGGTTATGGAAGAAATCAAAGTTATAGAGCCTATGATTCAAACCACGAACAAGAGGTTCAGACTTATAAACCACAACTGAGTAATTTTGGCCAAGGATTTCGGCCTTAAGCAGGTGTTCCACAAAGATATCAGGAAGTTAAGTCATATCCTCCCCTTAACTCTTCATTTAAAAATAGTCAAGAGGAGAAAGCAATAGGAGGAGCAAGAGTGACATGTCAAATCTGCAAATGACCAGGACACGATGCACTTCGGTGTTGGTATTGCTTTGATAATTCCTTCCAAGACCAAGACATTCCAACAGCTCTTGCAGTAGTACATCTCGAAGATCCGAAAGGGAGTGCATGGTATCCAGATACGAGTGCTTCGGCTCATATAACTGCTAATCTGGGTATTGTTTACAACTCATCAAAGTATATTGGCTCAGATACAGTAATGATAGGCGATGGGTCCTGTCTTCCTATTATCTTCAGTGGAAATGCTTTTTTACACATTGAATGTAATGTGTTACCCCTTAATGATGTGTTAGTGGTTCTAGAAATAAAGAAAAATCTGCTTTCGGTTTCTAAGCTAACCGGTGACTATCCTTGCTCCTTTGTTTTTGATAAATATGGTGTTTATGTTAAGGACCATCAAACCAACACAACGATGCTGCTTGGAAGGAAAGTTGGGGGTCTCTACAAAGTGGACTAGCAAACCACCAGGGTCCTTTTCACTCAAAGACATAAAGCAGTTGCAGAAGAAGTGTGACACTAGCGGCTAGCTCACACTAATTTTCAGACCTTAAAGTTTCTTCATAATCAAAAGCTGATCCACTGCAATAAGACGACTCAAGCTGTGTGTAGGAGTTGCCAAATAGTAAAAAGTACTAAGCTAGCTTTTCCATTATCTGAATCTGAAACAAATTTTCCTTTGGAAAGGATACATTGTGATGTTTGGGGACCATCTCTAGTGAGTTCAGTTCAAGGGTTCAGATACTATGTTCTCTTTATAGATAACTTTTCTCGTTATAATTGGGTTTATCCAATGAGATTGAAGTCAAATTTCTATGATATCTTCATCCTGTTTCAGAAGTATGTGGAAAATCAGTTTGATCGAAAAATGAAAGTGTTTCAATGTGATGGTGGGGGCGAATTTTCCAGCAATAAGTTTTAGAATCATTTAAAAGCTTGTGGAATCAAAAATTACATGTCATGTCCACATACTCTAGAACAAAATGGGATTTCAAAACGGAAGCATAGGCATGTGGTGGAACTTGGATTATCAATGTTGTTTCATGCAAGAGTTCCATTGATTTACTGGGTGGATGCCTTCTTGACTGCAACTTATATTATAAATCTGCTTCCTGCTCAAAATTTACAGATGGAGTCTCCATATAGTAAGCTCTTCAAGCATAAACCAAGCTATGAACATTTACGTGTCTTTGGAAGTGCTTGCTATCCTTGTCTTAGATCATATACACAACACAAGTTTGATCCTCGCTCACTCACTTGTGTGTTTCTCGACTACAGTGATAAACATAAAAAGGTATAGGTGTCTTGTACCTTCGGATGGCAGAGTTTATATTAGCCAAAATTTCACATTCGATGGGAGCTTCTTCCTTTTTGCTAAGAAGCTAAATGAGGTGTTTCCACATTATACTGCTTTGTACAAGAAATGGGTTGAAGAAGTTGAATTTCTAGATTCAACCAAAGCAAAACGAGTGAAGAAGATTCCACATACTAATGCAGGATTTTTACAAGAACATGAGTTGCTTGAACACAAACAGATGCATGCCCCAAACACCACCACTGAGAAGTCACAAACACCATCAGATCCACATTCACCAACTATAACAGATGCATCATCTATCTTAGAGATAAGTGGAGATGGTGCACCTAGTCAATCAACTGCAATACCGGTTGACAACTACCAGAATCAAGATAGACAGGCTTTACAGCCCACTATATCAACTGAAACATCAACACACTCCATGCAAACCCGGTCCAAGTCAGGTATTGTGAAACCGAATCCTAAGTATGCTTGTCTGGCTGAATATCATGTACCTACAGAACCAAAGACAATTAAATTTGCATTAGCTCATGAGGGGTGGCATAGAGCAATGATCGAAGAGATGAATGCACTTCATGAAAACCAAACCTGGACAATGGTTCCAAGAACTGATCATATGCATGTGATAGGGTGCAAGTGGGTTTTTAAAACTAAACTGGCACCGGATGGAAGTCTTGACAAGTTGAAAGCAAGATTGGTAGCAAAGGGATTCAACTAGGAGGAAGGAATTGATTTCCTTGAGACATTTAGTCCAGTCATCAAACAAGCAACAATTCGGATCGTTCTCTCAGTTGCAATGGTAAAGAGGTGGTCGATACATCAACTCGACGTCAAAAATGCCTTCTTGCATGGCACCTTGAAAGAGATTGTCTATATGGAGCAACCCCCTGGGTTTGCCCATCCTACTCTTTCTGATCATGTCTACCTACTCCAAAAGTCTCTTTACGCTCTACAACAAGCGCCACACGCATTGTTTGAGAAGTTTAGTAATTTCCTACTTGAATCAGGTTTCTTTTGTAGCACTACAGATCCATCACTCTTTGTGTTTCATAAGGGGCAAGACACAATTTTACTCCTCCTCTATGTAGATGATATCCTGTTGATAGGTAATTCTAATCTTTTACTTACACAACTGATTACATCTCTAAGTTCAACGTTTCACATGAAGGACTTAGGATGTATTCATTACTTCTTGGGTATTGAGGCAAAACACACACCCGAAGAACTCTTTCTTTGTCAGACAAAGTATGCTGTTGATCTTCTTGAGAGAGCAAACATGAAGGAATGTAAACCCATATCAACACCACTACCTCCGAAACTATCATATTCCTCTGATGATGAAGTCTATCTTGATCGACCACTTGAGTACCGCAGTTTAGTTGGGGGTCTCTAGTATTTGACAATAACAAGACCAGATATTGCCTATGCTACTAATATGCTTTGTCAGAAAATGCAGAACCCTATAGTTGGTGACTTTAACAGATTAAAACGAGTTCTTCGCTATGTTAAAGGAACTGTAAACTTGGGACTTTTCCTTCACTCCAATAGTTCCTTGAAGCTTTATGGGTTTTCGGATGCTGATTGGGCTAGTTGTGTTGAAACAAGGCATTCTACAACTGGATTCTGTACTTATCTTGGGTCCAACATACTCTCTTGGTCAGCAAAGAAACAAACTACAATATCTTGATCATCCACAGAAGCAGAGTATAGAGCGCTGGCTTCTACTACTATTGAGCTCACATGGATAAGTTTTGTTCTTCGGGACATTGGCATCTCGTTAGCTTCACCTATGGTAATCTTCTGTGATAACCAATTAGCAATCTCTCTTACGACTAATCCTGTACTACATGCCAGGACAAAACATATCGAAATTGATTTCCATTTTGTTCGTGAGAAAGTATCTCTTGGTTCTCTGAGTGTACGATATGTTCCCAACAACTACTGAATTGCTGATATTTGTACTAAAGCACTATTTAGACGGGACCACTACATTATACGCACCAAACTGGGTCTAGGATTCAAACCCACACACAATTTGCGGGGGGATGTTGAGAATGTAGCGCTGCAAATGCTTAGAAGGAAGCAGCAAGAAGAAACTCAGCAATGAAAGTCAACTGGAACAGAGGAAACAGAGGATTGGCGCGAAGAAGGAGCAGTGTAAAGCTACGCCGTTTGCTTCAGCAGAGTTATTTCTTGTACACATATGCTTGAGCTCTATTTTTCTGTTATGTGTGTGTGCTGAGCTGTCATTCAAGGAGTGGTTGGTTTAGATCTAGAAGTTTTTCGTCTATTGTTATATAAAAGCATGTAAAAAAACAGAACAGATTGAGATCGAGCTCCTAGATGAAAAAGACCATGAAAGAAAGAAGAAGATGAGCTCAACAAAAAGTTATCTTCTCATTCAGCTTCGTCTACTTGCTTCTGTATTCAGTTTTCTTCATGGGCTTGCTGGGCTCAATTCTTGGGCTGAAACCTACGGCCACAGCTGGCCTTGAAGAAAAATTTGGGCTGCGGCCTGAATGGGCCGAAGACGCTGGAATCCACGGCTGGCTTCGCTGGCTTCAATCGGTGGCAGGAAATGGAGACACGAGCTGGCAGCGAAGGAGGAAATGAAGCAGCTTCGGTCAATCTTCGGTAGTCTTCAGCTGGTGGTTTGTTGACCGGCGTGGGAAGAAGACACAACGTGGCAGCAAAAAGGAAGATGGGTGGAGTAGCAGGTGTCGTTGAGGGTTGAGCTCGAAGAAACGGGCGCTGGAACGGAGTTGCTTCGGTCAACGATGACGCTGGAATGGATGGGCTGACCGATCCAACTAAAGACACGAAGAAGCAGCGTGTCCTTGGCCGCGTGGAGAGGAGGTTGGCGCATGAAGAGAAGTCAACATCAAGTGATTCTATGGGACGTTGGTGCTGATTGTTGACTCGGTGAAAGGAGGAGACGCCATGTGGCAACGTGAGATGGGAGAGGGAGTTTCAGTGGAGGTGGCTTCGTTTGCAAAAGATAAAATGGAGATGAAGACGCATGGAAAAGAATAAGAACGCGGGCAGCAACGTGAATGAAGAGAGAGGATTGACGTGGAAGGAGCTGCACCGAAAGAAAAGAAAAAGGAGTGGCAGCGGTGGCAAGCAGCTGGCTTGCTTGGTGTGCGTCGCAAGTTTTGGTTGGGGGGAGAGAGAAATGTTCCATTTGCATTAAAACCTTTTCCCCTAAGTCAGCTGGCTTGCTTGGTGTGTGTTGCAAGTTTTGGAGAAAGGTCAATGAAACTAAATCATTTGCATTAAAACCTTATCCCCTAAGTCAACTGGCTTGCTTGGTGTGTGTTGCAATTTTTTTTTTTTAGGGGGGGGGGAGAAAGGTCAATGAAACTAAATCATTTGCATTAAAACCTTGTCCCCTAAGTCAGCTAGCTTGCTTGGTGTGCATCGCCAGTTTTGGTTGGGGGGGAGAGAGGAAGGTCAATGAAACTAATCCATTTGCATTAAAACCTTGTCCCCTAAGTTAGCTGGCTTGCTTGGTGTGCGTCGCAAGTTTTGGTTGGGGGGGGGGGAATTAAATCTTGCAAATTATCCACCAAAATTCCAATTTGAAGCCAAAAAAATGCCGCCCTCCCTTGGTTCCGAATTTCACTAGATTTAGACTTCAATTTATTCCTCAAATTCTCCAAATTCGAAGTCCAAAATTGATGAGGAAAAGACCACAAAATTTCCACGCTTTCCTGTTGTCAAGTAGCTTAGTCTAGAAGTCGGAATTCCATTCAATTGAGCCCATCCGAATTTCTGTTATTTTTCCGTGACGTCCAAACGATTTTCCGCAAAAATCTCAGAATCTCCGAAAATTCTTGGAGGATGAGTCGACGTTCCTAAATTAGGTCGTGACATGACAGAACTTTCGATTTTTGAAATTGGACTCGAATTCACGGTTAATTTCCATTCGACGCGTTTTTCGCGTGACCTAGACTACTGGGTAGTTTTCAGAAATGTTTAGTGCAAATGACCCGTGGTTGATTTTTTTCGAGCCATAATGAACCCACTCGACATAATGGCAATGCTCGATTGTCGTGAAAATCTCGAGGATCCAAATACAGACACATGGTACTAAAACGATAGTAAAATCAAACTAGTGCCGATCGACAAGAATTTTCCAATTTAGTGGAATCACCCATGATCGACCACACATCTTAGTTGAACCAGTCTATCTCTGATTTCTAATCAATTTTATACTGTACCGTAATGGCCTCTAAAGATAGACACAGTCAAGAAGCCGATTTCTAGTTGAATTCTCAAGTTTATTGCCTTAAAATTCCTTAATGGTTTCTCCATATAGTCTAGTTATCTCGAGAGTAATCAACTCTGAGAACAACCCTATAGGTGCGTCAATGAAATACCCAATTTATTCAATAGAAAACATGGTTGAAAATATGGAATGTCACACAATTGATTTGGACCACTATTCTTGATGCGGAATAGCGACGATCCAAATTCAAAAACTTCTCCTCTATTGCCCTTTGTATTATTGGCTCAATGAAAAAGCCCTTCACCCTAAGCACTTAGGAAATGCTCATTTGTGAGGATAGTTGTAAGTGTTTGGGTTAGAGGAGAGACTTGAACACTATTTATAAAGTTTCTAGCCAGGCCCTCTTATTATAGGCCAAGCTCAACTTAGCCCACACTAGTCAGCTCCATATTAGATTAATTAAGAAATATTCAATCTCATCTTAGATCAATAGAATCAATCAAATTTGGGCCAAAATGACCTGCCCCCAATTAAGTTGAAATTGAACTCGGGCCAGGTCGAATCAATCAAAACGGGCCTAAATGACCAAATTTGCATTGAATTTGATATTTTTGGATAAGAAAATGGACAATTTTAAGGGACTTTCTTGCAAAATTGGGTGGGCACAATTGCGAAAGCTAATTGAGATCTTAAACTACTATACATGAGCTTGCTAATTGATCAAAAATCACAGACAAATTGATGGATTAAAGTATTCAAACTAGCTACCAAAACCCAGCCCACATTTAGGTCTTAAATTTAGAGTTGCTAAGTAAGCAATTTTGTGACCCCACCATATCCTACTTAATAGTAGCCTAATCTCTGCACATGATGGAAGACCATTAGAAAAAAAATTGGTCAGGGACAAGATGCTGAAAGCAAGGGAAAATCGTAGTAAAATCTGCACACAACAGCTGCAAAAGTTTAAAAAATTTGCTGTTAGAAAGTGGCCGAACTAGCTTAGTTGACACACTTGGTAAGTTGACGAAAGACCGATAGAAATTTCCTTAATTCATGGGATAAGATCATTGAAGCAAGCTCTTTCAAGGCATAAAAGGTAGGAGACAAGAAGGGGAAGAGAGAACTCACTATCGTTCCAAAAAAGACACCTTTGGAAGCAACTCTAGAAAATAAAAACCCAGAAATTCCAGACCGACCCTTGCAGAGAAAAGTGAAATTTTTACAAACTTGTAGCCAAAATTAGCCAAAACCTTCAATTAAATAGTGAAACTTCACTCAAAGATCTTTCCAACCATAGGTTTCACGCCCCAAATGGAGATTGGGAAGGCCTCCTAAAGCCCCCTGAAACAGTACCCTCCTGGTGGATCAAGAAAGTCTGAAATTTTTTTGAGTGTTGAGCCCGGTTGGTCACAGGTGAGGGAAAGTGAGTATTTTTGAGAAAATTGAGAGATAAATGAGGAAAACCATGACCTTGACCCCAAACTAGAATACATATAGTTTGGTTTGGTGTTAATTTTTCAACAAAAAAGGTTCTAAAGTCTAATTTTAGAAGTCAACAAAAACCTTCATTGTCAGTTTTTTTTTTCTTTGTAGATTTCATTTTCCAGTTTGAAGGAACCAACTTCCACGTGCTTATGGAGGATAATTTCTTGATTTTCTTGGCCAAGAGTTACTTGCAAAAGAAACTAGGAAGCAAGGTAAGCATCCTAGATGTTTTTTGTTTGAGTTCGAATATATTTTGATCATGAAAATCAAGAGGAAAATGAATCCAGAAAACTGATTTCCGAGGCTAAAATTTTTCTATGTTTAAAACCTCTTCAATTGCCCTACATGCTAGACTTGCTACTCCCCTTTGCATGCGTTTTTTTTTTTTTGTCTTCATGAGCTTGATGAATGTTGTATGGGAGTACAAATGATGCTGAAGTCAGCTTGGTTTGGTCTTTAAATCACCGTGTGAATTATGAAATCATCTAAAACTTCGGCCAAAAACCAAGCCTATCCACATTAGTTCATGGCTGGTCAGTGTGGACTTTGAATGTGTGCTTCTTGGAGAGGTTGTTTTGATGTATTCGGTTGGTCATTCTCTATAATGTTTGTTGCATTTGAAAGCCCATGTTACCTACTTTCACTCGGATCAAGTAATATTTCCTTAGATTTTGTATGTGATGAGTGTCGGGGCTTGAATATGGGCATGCAACCTATTTGCTTGACTTGGGTTCAACCCAGATTTGCAAATTCAGCTTAAACATGCATATTTGAGACCGATTTTTCAACTTAGTTCTTTTGTGTTTTAGGCTATGATTTCTATCTAATTTTGCTTCTTGCATGTAACAGTATAATCTTGATATTAGTTCCACATGAAATTGCTTATGAGTCAAGATTGAAGGCCGCAAACATGGCTCGAGGAAGCTGTTTGGGCTAGTTTAATGCACACTAAGTGTTTCGACGAAGCCCAAACTAAGTGTGGATCTTGAAATGGTTGATTCAAGCTCGGTTCTTGTGATATTTATGTATTGGGCTCTTAGTAAATCAAGCATAGATCAGTTTAGGGAACTATTTTCAAATAAAAAATCAAAAATCAAAAATTTCGAAAATTTCGAAAAATATATATATATATATATATATATATATATTATAAATAATGTGTGGTATCAAATTAAGGCAAAAATGACATCTAGGAGATTTTCCTAATTTTGTAAGGTCTTTTTTCCTAATTTAATGCTATTTTGGTATTTTATAATCCTTTTTGTAAATAATTCATGGTGCGTAGATTAAAATTATTTAGAGTAATTTCATGCACATTTAAATTCCCATTGTTGCTCATGGGGGTCCTGTCCTGGGGCATGACAACAAGGCCACGTAATATTATTTACCTGACTTGTATTGGGTTTTCCTTTTTTGCATTTATTTTCAAGTCATTTCAATTTCTTGGATGTTTACTTTGAGTGTAAATTTCTTTTTCTAAATTAGGTTATGATTAGTCTAGACATTAAGGAAAAAAACCTACAAAAACATTGGCGTGGACACTTAGCGGTTTCATAAGGATTATATTAGTAATCAAGATTGTGTGGTCATTTAGGTAAACAACATTCCAAGTTAGTGGAATCACAATGGCGCTAATAGAAACATTGGCGTAAACAAGTCATTGTTCCTAGAAATATCTGGTTGCGTATGAATCGAGACAACACTCCCGCGTCATGATTGGTTTCTAGCTAACTCCAATAGCCTAGTGGTGACTCCTAGAAATACATAGGTTGTTAAGAACTGAAATACGAAATCCAACGTCGCGCGAAGTATAGGCTTGGGAGAGCCAGGCGCCTAATCTAAGGCCGTTGGTTTGCCTTTTTAGGCAAATACCCCTAAACCTTCTTCCTTTTTTCCCGGGACGGAAAACTAGAGGTAGTGACACCTACCTTCACTAGTTTTTCAGTTTGCATAACCGACAAATGTTACCTAAATTCTTGTTGTCCTAAAGCATTTGGACAGGAGGCTATTCTCCAAAGATCGATTAACAAAAGCATGGCTTTGTAAAAGCTCGACAGATCCTCCAACTCCGTTCCCCCTCCCGTTTTCTGCCTTTGCTTGTACCTCCCAGCTTCTTCGGCGTACTCTAGTTCCATTTTAGAAATTTTTCCCACGAAAAAATGTGATTTTTCTGCTCAATTGCCCCCAAATAGAGATTAGAGTTTTAACTATTGACGTGGCTTAAGTTGGTAGTGCATGTGCTACTGTTTTAATGAGTAATTTTTCCCAAGCTCTCTAAAGTCTCTTTTCCTTTCCTCCCCCCGCCCCCTTCAAGTTTTAAAAAATTCTTCCATAAAATGAATTGCAAAAGAGAAATATCATTTTGTCAAACAGACAGCGTATGAAATTTTACTTACCCTAACACTTTGACTACAGTTTTTGCTTGTCAGCAGGATAAACATTGAAAGATACAAAATAATCTTTAGAAGCCACACATATCTAGATGTGATTCATTATATGAAGAAAATAGATGTGGTAATTTATATGTTCCAATAGGAATTAGTCAAGCTAAATGTTAACACTATATATTCAAAGAAGAAATTTTTATTTTTTTATTTTTATTTATAGAACTAATTCTATTGAACCCAATTTTCGAGTAACTATAGGAGTATAAACAATATGTTCCACAGGCAACCTAATCTGTTCTTGATTAGGTGATTAGTGAGGAAAGATTAGCATTATCTTAATTGTGCAGTGCTTAAAACTTATGTGGAATTTCAACGTGGTCCAAGTGCAGCGGTGTACTGGGAGAGGGAGTCCAGGCAGAGGAAATATAGAAACAGGGAGGCGTCCAAGCAGAACTACTACAAAGGAGAGATGGACGATAGATAGGATGGAGGGCGTGCGCATGGAGGGTGGGAGTATAGGGAGGGGTGAAATCAAAGGGATTGTAAGCATAAGTAGCATGGAGGGTGTGCGCATGGAGTACAGCGAGGAGAGGGAGGAGCAGTGGAAACAGCAGAAGGAGTAGCAGCAGCAGAAGGGGGAGGAGTAGGAGCAGTGGAAGCAGCAGAAGGAGTAGCAGCGGGGAAGTGGAAGCGGGGAAGCAGTGAGAGGAAGTGTTCCAAATATTCGTTTGGGGCATTCTTGGTGTACCTCTCCTATGCATTGTGTTTTAACCTTTCTCTGCTTAATAACATGGAAACAAGCCAATAAATAGAAGTAGTGGTTCATGGACGCCGCCTGCCTCTCCAACCCACTGATACTACAATTTTAACAGAACAATATATATATTCTTTTTCTTTTTCTGTTTCTTTTTTTTTTGTCATTTTCAAATCTATGTTCCCTTTTAAATTCCTACTCATATGTATGAGTATTTATGGATAAAGTTCTTGATTCGTCTCTCAATTAATTTTTTGTTTTGGTGAGACATTTTGGAAATGCGACTCATTTGCGGTGATTTTGACCCTTTGAAACATTTAGGATCATGAAGAAATCTAATAGATTTCCAACGTCAACACAGAATAATCATTCTTATGAAGGTTGCTGATAGTTAATATTGGATTCAGGAGTTTGAGTTTCATAGCCATCTTCTAGCCAAATAAATCAGTTTCGTAACGAAGCTTGGGTCTGTCCCTAGATCGAAAATGAGAGCAAACTTTACGAATAATAGGAGGATAAAGGAGATACATACAATGCACCGTATCGTTTCTGCATTGAGATCTTGGAAGTGCACTGTGCAAGCACCCTGCAAAATAAGGTGAACGAGGTTTTTACAAAATCCAATTTAAATGTTTAAATTATTAGGTGAAGGGAGACACCAAGGACAAATCCCATTTACAAGCAATGCGAAATAGCGGTTTAGTACCCCTCTACGTGCAAACCTGAGAAAAAGCGTATGAAGGAGATACATTGAATAAAGAATAGGGAACGGTTAGTACCCCTCTACGTGCAAACCTGAGAAAAACCGTATGAAGGAGATACATTGAATAAAGAATAGGGAACGGTACCCATATTAAAACTTTAACAAGACATGAAGCGGGGGATGTGCGAACAGATATGATAAGAAGAGCTATTCTTCTTAAAACGGATAATAATCAACAAATAAACAACCATTGTAAAAAATTTCTGCGATCAACTGCTTTTCACTATAGGATTATATTTTATGACAAAATTTGAATAGTCAAATATGATTAATCAGGGAAAATACCAAAAAAGCAGACCTTACTTTTGATCCAATGACCACTTACATACCTCTATTTTTACAAAATCTCTTTAAATATCTCTAGCAAAACCCCATATCAAAAAGACCAAATTGCCGCTTTTTTACTGTTCTGGGTGTGTGTAAAAATTTAGGATTTGGGGACGGGCATTTGTGGAAAGAAAAATTGCATTTTCGTAAATCAGGATATAAGAATGATGATGTAAATGTGCAAAGCTGTCTCCATAGGTAAAACTCACATAAGTAGAGGTATGCAAGTGATTACTAGGTGAAAGAGAAGTTATGTTTTTTTTTAAAAAAAAATATTTTTCTAATTAATAATAATAAAAGGCAAGTCGGCCTGGTGAAGAAATCATAATAATTGTTCTTTTTTTTTTTTTGGTGGGAATCCCGCACGGCCGGCAGCCTGAGGTAAACCACTGGGGGCAACACGTGTTAGCCACCATACACGTACAATCGGGTAAGTCGCCAAGAGTCTCAAAGCTAGCCTTCATGCAACTTGCGTTGCAGGAGTTTTGAACACTAGACCTTCTCGATGGAAGTTTAGCGCCTACCCAGCTGAGCCACCGCGGCAGGTGGTATAATAATTGTTGTGTTCCATTGTGAGCAATAAATATATGCTTAACTGGCGCTTGGAGCATACTCTACAGAGAATGCAACCAATCCAAAGTTTTGATACGAAGGGGGCTTTGCCAGTTATCTAGAATCTAATGCGGCATCGTGAGAGGTGATTCTTTGGGACTACTCTGTTATTACTCATTTATATAGATCAGGCAGGGCACATTGAAACATGGCTCTAATACAATGTTCAAAGTCCAACCGAAAACCTAAACTAATAAATGCAAAGTCATGATAAATCCCGTTAACAAGCGATCTAGAATAACACTTTAATAGGATTAATGGATGATTACTTTTCTATGGAATTTCACTTGCATGTTCTCCCTTACGCATGCTTCCGCAGAAAAAAAAAAAAAAAAACAAGGCATTTGACACATGCAATCAAATTTCTTTAGTGGTGTCAATAAACTATATTAAACACATAGCACAGCAAGAAATCTAAGACATGAGGTAGCTTATAGAGAATTCAAGATCATCAAATGCCTCAACATTGTGCAAACTCGTGAATATACCTAAAAATAAATCTACAGCATATTCAAACTTTCTAAGGGTTCCATTGTAAACATAAAATCAGCTGGTGCTAAATTCAGTATTAATTATGAGCTTGGTAAAGAAGATTGGAAGTATGGACAGACTTACATAGAACAATGTGGGGGCAATTGCCCCCTTCGACTTTTTGATCATCCGTCATTATAGCTTAAGGTTTCAAAAGCTACACCAATTATCCACCCACAAAATCTTTAAAAAAACTGCTCGGAGAAGTTATTATTTCACACTTGTCCTTAATTTATCTGACAATCCAAATAGAAAATTCTTTAGTTATGAAACATAATTGCTACACAAACAAAACCTATTCAGTATTATGCTTTTCAATCTTTATACGTACAAAAGCACTACAAGAATCACTTGAATGAACAAAAGTCGTACTGCCCAAAAATCGAATTCTCAAACTTATAAGCAATGAAGCTATTCTAAACAGGGAGAGATGATGCACGTAAAGTCCCACATCGGGCAACTAAGGAAGTATTCTAAGGCATATATTGGGTTGGGTTCCCTCTCTTGGCAAGCTAACTTTTTGAAACAAGTTCTTCTACCCCCGTAACACATCAACGTGGTATAAGAACCACTCCTTGGATGCCTACCTTTGGTAATTTAACCTCAAGGCTGCAGTCCCCTGATGGTGGCCCAAGGCTGCAAGCTTGGGGTCGTTCCATGAGGTCACATAATCTTGAAGAGGGGGAGAATGATGCGAGCAAAGTCCCACGTCAAGCAAGTAAGGAGATATTCTGGAGTTTATAATGGGTTGGGTTTCATTTTCTTGACGGTAGCTTTTTGGTATGAGTTCTTCCCTCCCTAGTAAAACGCACCAAGAGACCACTTGATCTCAACCTAGTCTCCTGATGGCGGCCTCCTAGAAAGTACTTTATGCCAATGCTCTGAACCATTTAAGTTTAACTAAAAGCTGATCAAAATAACAAAAAGTTAATTCCCCACATCAACAGATTACAGATGCAGTTAACCCAGAGAGACATCATACGACGGGATGTACCTTCATGCAAGCACATATCCCGGGAAGTCCATAGCTGCAACCAAGCTGCAGATTTGCAAAAACATGAATTGATATAAGACAGCAGCAAGAAAAATTTGCTAAATTTTGATTCTGTGGCCTCAAAATGAGAATATAGGAAAGAGGAAATAACAAAAGAATTAAAAGTAAAGGCAGCCTCGAAATCATAAATTTGCCACTGTATCTTTTCTCCCCTCCCTTCCACAGGTGATACTCAGACAAGTAGTTCATTTATTTTGCTCGACATCCAGAAGTTACATCTTTGTCCAAAATCCAGATACTTCTCAATCACGAATAAGATAAAGGTCCACTTCTGAGCACTTAAGGCAATCTAGAAAATATCCACACAAGTCCCCGATATAGCTCAGACATACTAGAAGATAATTACCTCAAGTAACCTCTTGCCTCTAAAGCTGAGTTGTCCATTGCGAATCTCATGTTTAAGAACATTCACAAGATCAATGGAATTGTCCCAAGACTTCAAATACCCGGCAAACCCAGAGAAACACACGACTTCATTTTCCGATGACACCAATATGTTAATTTTATTTGGAACTAAGTTCAAATGTGTTGAGAATACACCCAGTCAACTTCACAATCTTCCATATAAAGTGCATACCATCGGGTTTCAACAATATCATTTCTGAGCCCGTGAGCCCAATTATGTCAGCAACACTAACCCTTCCCTGTCATAATAACAAGAATGTGTCACTATAATTTTCTTCAAACGCTTGAACCACAAACAAGAAGTTTGAGGATGTTAGCAAAGTCATAGCTCCTTTCAAGTTAGCCGCTCAAGATTTTTTGCCAGGCACTAAGGTACATAGAAAAGATTAAGCTGCTCGTAGTTTTGCGAGTTTACACATGCATGAACTTCCTAAAGAAATCTGCACCCACATTTGTGAAAATATGAATATGCCCCTGACAAGGTAGATAGCAACAGACAATGCTCGACACATAAAAGAAATATGCCATGGACACACCTTTAATAAGTGGCAGATACCTGCTTATCAAAATAAAAATCCGCATAGGTACCTTAAACATGGTAAGACCTTGCATGTCAACACTTTCTCCCCCGTATTTATAAGGATGACTTGTCTGCACATTGGACAAGAAGAATATTCAGGTTTCATGAAGCATTACAAAGTGAACCTTTTTAAGTTCGGTGGTTGAATTCACTATCAGATATACCACAGACTATACACAGTACCTTCGACGGAAGCATTTCCACAGCTGGAGAAGGCAGGCCCAAGTCTCTTTCCAGAATAGATGCCACATTCTCTGACTCCCACGGCCATGGGGCGTGAACCCAGGTAAACACTGTGCAAGCAAGGACGGTGCGCGCATTGTACCCTAATCCGCAAGAACTGATAAGGACGAGAGATCAACCTATAAAAACGAATTTCATTGACCAGGATCACAATCTAATCTTGATAAAGTAGAAGAACACCAGTCAATTGATAAGGCAAGGAGAAACACAAGATGGACAAAATAAATTTAATTCGACCACTCAAGTACTGTTGGGTGATCTTGGGTCTCTTTCGCCCCAAAAGCTAACTCAAGGGGTGAGGTTTTTCCTCACATGTATAAACTGACCACTAACCTCTTCTACAACCAATGTAGGACAACCTCAACAATCTCCCCCTCACACATCGGGTCTTGGGTCGAAAGCGCAACAACTCGTAACTCTCCAATGTGACTCTTGGATCCAGACTTGTTGGCAAACCAGGCTCTGATACCAGTGTTTATTGTTATAATATGTCTCAAGTTTGAGCGTAAATGAAAATTAACTCAAAGTTGAATTATTATTATTTCATGGATGTCGAAAGATATATCATGGAAATCTAGATTCTTTATTTCGGGGTTAAAGAATCCACGTTGGATAAGGATTCCAAGAGGAAATATACGGACATCATTATTATCAATAAGCGTTGGAGTCGTTCCGTTGAATTGGAAAGTCCATCTGGGATTTTGAATTTCACCTTGACTCGGTCAATGCGTCAGATGAGGAAAGAAAACAACCAAAAAGGAAATTTCTTTCCTTCTCTAACTAGGCGTTGATTCCTTTGACTAATCTGATTTTGGGACTTTCTCTGGGGCATGCTTCTACTTGAAATATATATTGCATTGAGCGGCACCATTGTAGACATAGAAAAGAGTTGATCTTGAAGTGCCATTTTTTCAAATGAGTGCTTGGCATTGGTTTCATTCGTGCTATTACATCAAGAGCTTTTATGTGTTTGTAACCAATTAAATCTTGTGATAAAATGTGTATATAATTCTTTCGTAAGATTGAGAGATTATTTTATGAGAAATTTTTGGGGCTAAACACTGTATGTGTGTTTTTTTTTTTTTAAATATAATTGGAGTTTGGAAAACATCAAGAGTGTTTGAGTGACTAGAGTGTGTAATTTTTATTGTATTACTTGATTTATAGTGAATTTGTCGCCGCTCTCCCTATGGACATAGGTCTCTACGCCAAATAACGTAATCTGATGTTCGATTTATTTTTTAGTTCTATCTATTATATTGTTCAATTGCTTGCTTCACGCAATAAGTATATAAGGGAATTATCTATTCTCAATCACAAAAAAAAAAAAAACCGCTCATTCTTCGTCTTAATTTAAGAAATGATGTACCCCTTATTCAACAAAGGGATGGAGGAAAAACAAGAAGCTGCGCTCACGTCTTTGGTGAAGAGAGTTTCCAGAGTCACGTGCAGCCCAACCACGCATGATGTTATTCTTCGGCCGATTAAACAGTGAAATAAGGAACTTTAAAACTAGCCAACTGACGAAAGGTGAACCAGAAACCACCATCATGGCAAGGTTTCTATTCCGGGGGACTAGTTCTTTTTAGAAGTAGTTTTTTTTCTATTTCTATTATAGGAACAATTTTTGAGTAAAATAAGGTATTTCGTAATTTACAAAATTTCTATTCTTAAAATAAGAAAAGAATAGAAATGCGTTTGGTAAACATTTATAAATTTTTGTATTTATTTATTTTTTCTTCTTACTCACGGACTACTGAATGCCGTTTGCCACCGCATGACCGCTGCACGGCTGTCGACTGTGGTTGCCAACCATCGCTATAGGATTGCTGCCAACAACCCACCGGCTATAGGAAGGGGTGGTGGCTGGTAAGCTGTGGCTGGCGGTTGGCAACAACGGTCGGCGGTTGTGCGGCGGTTAGTAACGGTAAGCTATTGGCGAATAGTGGCGGTTGTTGGCCGGTGGGTTGTGGGCGGCAATCGGTGGGCTATGGGCGGCGACAACCGTCATCGGCGGTCGGTTGCCGATGGTGGCCGTGGCAGGAGGTGGCCAATGGTTGGCAGGCGGCCAGCGGTGGCCGCAACAAGGAAAAAAAACAAAAGAAAAATAGAAGATAAAAGAAAATTTATTTTTAGAAATTGTTCATAAGCATAAGAAGCTCCTTTTTTTTATTTTTTTATTTCTGTTTCTGTTTCAAATCTATTCCTCAGCCACTTTTCTATTCCGAAGAATAGAAAAATAAGTTGACGTTACCAAATAATTTTTTTTTTCAGGGAACAAAAGAACAGAAATTAGAAGAAATAAAAACGTTACCATGCAGGCCCTAAAAGACTCAAAATCGCTAGAGCATCAAATATGGAACCGAACCGAATGGCTACGCTCGGAAGAGCATATCTTTCATTCCAAACTAAGACCCTAACTTGAAGCACTAGCGTGTCTTCTTCATTCATGGAAAGTGGCAACACACAATTGAACCCCATCTCTGGCATCATCTCTCAAAGACCCGCAGCCAATGAGAAGTAGGACAACACGATTACTCATTGAAACGAAATTAACGCCGATTCAGGAAGCGCGAAAAACCTAAAACCTCGCCGGATAAGAAACCTGCCGCAAAAAGCTAACCGGAACCCAATTCAAGCAATCGAAAGCAGCAGCAGCACAATCAAAAGACGCCCGAATTAACGTCGATCAAGAGGGAATTCCGATCTACTTCGGGGATCGACGGACGCAGGGGAACGGGCGAAGGACCGCGCACCCACCCACCACCGCAATCAAATGCCGCGACCGTCTGCAGAATCCGAGCGCGAACCGGAGCAAAAATCCCTCACGCTTCACGAGTCAGAAGAATCTGCGAATCGAGCAGTTTCCCGGAAAATGTCGGATCGTCCCTCTCCATCGCGTGGTAAAAAGTTGGCCATGTGTCATTTGACCCAAAATCCATTGGACTTTAAAAAAAGTCATTGGACAAATGCAAATACAGCTGGACAAATTTCTTTGGAGAATTTTGTTGCATTTCCAAAATCCTGGAAGTTTTATGAGTTTGGAGTAATTCTGAAATATATATATATATCCAACTTTAATTTCTCTAATCTTTTATAATTTCGAAAATTTCCACGACCCAATCGATGTTGCCTTGTTCAGGCTGCTTGTGGGCCACCAGCAAGGCTAGATTTGGTTGCCAACAAACTAGTCTCGTGTTGGTGGTGGCTAAATCTCATCGTTGGCTGATTTGGCTTGCCAGTGGCTGAGTTTCCTGAGCGTATGTTTAAGAATTAAAAAAATAATAACAAAGATCCTTTACAATATATATATAGGCACACACACTACAATTTTCTTTTTCTTTTTCTTTTTTGTCATTTGCAAATCTATGTTCCCTTTTAAATTCCTATTCATATGTATGAGTACTTATGGATATATGTTCTTGATTCGTCTCTCAATTATTAATTTTTCGGTGATACATTTTGGAAATGCAACTCAATTGCAGTGATTTTGACCCTTTGAAACATTTAGGATCATGAAGAAATCCAATGGATTTCCAACGTCAACATAGAATAATCATTCTTATGAAGGTTGCTGGTAGTTAATATCGGATTCAGGAGTTTGACTTTCACGGCCATCTTCTAGCCAGATATATCAGTTTCGTAATGAAGCTCGCATTTGTCCCTTGAATGAAATTGAGAGCAAACTTTACGAATCATAGGAGGATAAAGGAGATACAAATAATGTACGACAGAACCGATATTAGGAATTTGTTTGTGGATTTAATTCGTGGATAAGTTCTAGTTCCAGGAAATACGTGAAATTAAGAATAATGATAAAATAGCAATAAAAGATGCTGAGAAAGGTTTAGAAAATTAGAATGTGCCAGAAGCTAATGCACATCATGTATACAAGAAAAGAGAAACCTCTGAAAATAGGATGGATGATACAATTAAGGTCGTTGGAAAAAATAGTCTAGGTCGTGAGGATCAATCAAAATATTTATGTCCAATGTGTGGATTATTGTTATGCTTATTGATTAATGTGATCCTCAATTCAGCACAAAGGGTATATTTATGTCCAATGTGTGGATTAATGTTCGTGAATATCAATCAAAATCTAATACTACTTTCGATGTGTTTAAAAACATCGTGGGGGAAAGCTTTTGGGAAAATGTAAACAATTTCGGGTGAGACCAGTTTTTCAAAGTGCAAATAGTGTTTTTTTTTTTTTTTTGGTGACCAAAATGCAAATAGTGTTTGGTTGAGTGTAATTTAAAAACATAACTTTGACTTAAATATTGTTTGAAAAACACTACATAAAGGAACTTTGTTTTTTTTTTTAATTTTAATTCTCAAACATTTGCTGGCAAAACTCAACTTCCAGCAAGCCAAATCAGCCAGCGATCAGTGAGAGAGCTAGTATGAACACCTAGCGGGGGTGAGTATAAAATAAATCTTGGCAAGTATATGCGGAATAAAATAAACTTCAAACAAAAGAGTTAGGGAAGAGAATAAGAACACAAGGTTTATAGTGGTTCGGCTTAATTCAAGCCTACGTCCACTCTCCCACGCTAACAGCCTTCTTGGCTAGATTCCACTATGCAATCAACAAGAGATTACAACTTTGAGTACAAACACTTAGTAGTAGATCACACTATCTCACTAAGTCACTCTTTTGGTATTTCTCTCATGATCACAAACATTTAAGCTCTCAAGAGACAAGTATATGATCGAAAGTCGCTCAGACTTTGGAATTATAAATTCTACGCTCCGTCTCTTACTTGCTCATCGGTCCATGATCTCCTTAAATACTCCTCCACTTCCAAACTACCCATTGGACAACATCCTGGAGAATTGTCTTCCAATATACCCATTGGATAGCTCTGTATCTAGAAGATTTGGTAGTTGTTGAGTGACAAAGGTAGAATCCCAAATTGATTCCGATCGCCCATACAAACGGAATCTTGGTTTCCATAAGTAAAGCTTCTTCATATAGAAAGATTTTGTCTTCAAGATCCAATCGTCAATCAATTAGATTGAATCAATCAAATCAATCTTGATGTGGAATCCAAACCATATCACGAGCCGTTATATGATTGGGCTTGAGTTACGTTCTGTCGAGTCTTGATGTAAAGTCTGAGAGCAATAGACTTTACAATCTAAGTCTGAGTGCGATAGACTTTGCAATCTGAGTCTGAACATATTCTTCTTTTGAACAGATTTAGCTTTAAGGTTTGTACCCAGTTCAGCTTCAGCATAGAGTCTGTCTTCTGGTTCAGCATTCACGTTCAGTCTAGAATTAGTCAGAGTTGACAGACTTCTGATGTAGAAAGTCTAGACTTTGAGTCTTGAGTCTGGCAATCTTCAGACTTTGAGTCTTGAGTCTGGCAGTCTTCAGACTTTGAGTCTTGAGTCTGGCAGTCTTCAGACTTTGAGTTTTGAGTCTGGCAATCTTTAAACTTTGACACAGAAGTCTGGATATCTTCAGAATATACTTTGGACATGAGTTACGTTCAGTCTTCTGGTCGTCTTCGCACTTTGATAATATCCTTTACATGTTCTATCATCTGCATGGTCTATTACTCAACCATTAAACATGTTAGTAGCCTTTGATTTATTTTGTTATCTTCAAAACATCATAAGGGATTTCCCTAACAATCAGATCTAACTGCCACTTACACAAGACTAACTTGTTGATAGCCAAATCTAGTCTTGTTGGTGGCCCACCAATGGTTTGAACCTGACGACGTCAATTGGGGTGCGGACATTTTTAAAATTATAAAAGATTAGAGAAGTTAAAGTTGGAAAAATAATATATGTTTATATTTCGGAAATACTCCAAACTCCAAGTACTTCTAGGATTTTGGAAATGCGACAAAATTCTCCAAAGAAATTTGTTCAGCCGTATTTGCATTTGTCTAAAGGGCAATTTTGAAAGCCCAATGGGCTCTGAGAAGGTGGTTACCAAGCCCACCCTTCGCCGTCAAACGAAACGTGGCGAAATTGGGGAGAGTTGACGGGAACTCCCGCCCTAGCGAGTCAACAAATTTGAAGGCCGCGGCCTCGCCGACCAAACCCCATCCCCCACCCCCGTTTCCTTTCCGCGCTTGACTAAAACGTTGCTACGCCGCAAATGCCCTCCCTCTCTTCCCTTATTTACCTGAAAGCCACCCCAGTTGTTGCCATAATTTCGGCGGCTCCACGAGGGGCCGTCGAGTCCAAATGGGGGAGAATTTGCGAATTGGAATCGTCATCATCATGATAGTGTAGCATAGTGTAGGTGCGAAAGCGAAGCTTCTCCGTAACTCTCTCTCTCTCTCTCTCTCTCTCTCTCTCTCTCTCTCTCTCTCTCGTTTCGCGTCCTCACCTCGAGCGATCACACCTCCTTTTGACTTCTTTGCGATGGAGAAGGACGGTCCGACATTTTCCGGGAAACTGCTCAATTCGCGGATTCTTCTGTCTCGCGACGCGTGAGGGATTTTTGCTCCGGTTCGCACTCAGATTCTGTTGTAGATAGTCGCGGCATTTGTGATTGCGCTGGTTGGTAGGTGCGCGGTCCCTCGCCGGTTCCCCTGCGCCCGTTGATCCCCAAAGTAGGTCGGAATTCCCTCTTGATCGACGCCAATTCGGGCGCCTTTTCATTGTGCTGTTGGATGTATGCCATAAAGTTACTATGTAATGGTTACATATTAGGGATTTCAGTTGTATTTTCATTATTATTATTTAATTAATGGCAATGACGTATTCATTCATTTGTCCAATTATTTTATATTGATGAATGATTCCATAAGATCAGTTGCAACTAGACTTATTCTTGAGACGTCAAGAATATATGTGACGGGTTCATAGTTAGAATGAATTTTTAAATCGTTCCCGGTCGATGGATTATTGAGTGGATATTAATAATCTTGTTGAGACTGGTGTGTTCTTAACTTCGCCATTAAGTATTGGATACTTAAGGGAATGATGAGTCACATGTTATTAGGTATTATGATGCCTGAGTTAGAACATAGATGTTTGTATTAGACAAATTCACTTAACGTGACGCATATGGAACGATTAGCGACATGGAAGCTTTTAGCGTGGTCAATGTCTAATTATTCATGCTTTGGTCTTGTGTAAATAATCCTTAGACCTGAAGCACATTGTTAACTTGTGTATTGAACAACTATGGTTCACGGGTGCACCTAATGCCAGGTCGTTGATCCGTCTTTATACTTGATGGTCATAATTTGTTAATATATGAAGTTACATGTGTGCGCAATATGGAATCTGTCTCCTTGTTATATGTAAGGTATGATAATGATGTCCTATGCGATCTAATTGTGACACTGCATTGAAATCATCGGCCGGGGTTGTAACCGAGAATAAATTGTTTATGTCTCGAATAAAATGCATGTCAATTAGATTTGTTCATATGATCAAAATAATGACTTGACTAATATTCCATGGTCTTTGTTTGATCGGGACATAGTAAGATAGAGGGATTGAATTACACTATAGCCAAAGCTGATAGGTTCATTACGTTCTTATAATATTCACACTATTTGGGTAGCCATGACATATTGCTAGATGTCAATCATGGCTTGTAAGACCCAAAGATTAATCGGGATAATTAATTCTTGTGGGAGTACCAATGTGTTAGTACAAGTTTTACTACCAGCTTAGTGATGAACCTAGGGATGTCACACACCATAAATAATTAGGATAAAGTGGAACAAGAGAGAAATATAATTGCAAATGTGTTTGCAATTACTGCAATCGAATTGTGTCGATTTGAAATTAAATTAAATGAGATTGAATTTAATTTGTATTATAGTCACGAGCTTATTTGCATATGATGCACATGCATTCTCAAAGTGGATACATGTTAATGTATTCCAATTGTACATATAAAATTATGTTCTTTTTATTTTTAAAAAGAGAATTGATTAATTAATTAATTATTCATTTACTTAATTAATTAATTAACTAATTAAAAAAATTAAATTAAAGCTTCGTGCATGTGCACGAATTCGTGGACATGCACGAAGTGTAATGGTTAGCGGTTGCTGACCATTATGCACGAAGCATGGATGGTCAGCAACCGCTGACCATCATGCCAAGATCGTGCATGAGCAACCACTCATGCACGATCATCTGCTATGGATGATTAGCAACGGTTGCTGATCGTCCATCGATCAGCAACCGTTGTTGATCAGTTTTATTTTAAATTGAAAAAACGGTTTTGAGGACAAAACGATGGGCTGCTTATATAGAGAAAGAGTGGGCGTGCATTTTGTTTTTTTTAAGAGAGAAGATGCCTTGTTGAAAATAGAGAGCAAAGTGTGTGCGTGTTCTTGTGTCTTTGAGTCGCAAGAAAGAAGAGCATTATTTTGTTCGGGCCGTGACTATTATACATCAAGAATATAACGGATTGTTTCCACGTGATTGCTAGCACGATCGAAGTGGTGAATATCCGAAAGTTCTCTCTTCCGTTCGACGTTTGTTGTTGGTGTGTCTGAACTAGAGGTCCAACGTTTATGGGACTCGAACTGTAGAACATCCGAACCGATTTGTTTAACTCCCTTTTATGTTTAGATTTTTGATTAAAACGCACGAACAAGGCCTTAGGAAAATCATGTGTAAAATATATCTTTGTTTGCGCTGCATTCATTTCGTTAATTTTTCTTATACATGATTCATGAAACCCCAACAGTGGTATCGGAGCCAACCTTAGGTGTTTTTCGTGCGTTTAATTGATTTGTAGTTCAAATATATTTTTGCGTTCTAGTGGCCAATTTATTTTTTGTTAAGAGAATTGGTTCTCTTACCTTTTATGTGGCCCATAAAAGTTGATTAATTTATGTGATAAATTTAATCAACTAAGCAAAAATTAGAACTAAATCAATTTTGAATAAAAAATCCATAACTTGTTATACTTTGTGTTTATATTCTACAAATGATATGCAGAATTTTATGCATGCCTTCTAGAGCTTTAAATTTTGAATTTATGGCTTGTAAGGAAGGGTGGTGATCATGGAAAAATCCCTACATGTTGTGATTGTTGTATGGATGAATGTATGATGATTACAGGTATTCTTTTTGGGGATGTAATTATTAAATGGAGGCTGTGTCCTTCCTTATATATATTATGAAATGTAATTTTAGAATAGTTTAGTATTTCAATTATTGATGTAAATACTACAAGAGAGGAGGAGCCATTGGAGGAGCAATTAAACTGGTGAGCTCTTTGGGCCCGGTCTTTGAAGAGTTCAAAGATTGAAGCAAAAGTGAAGAGCATGTCCATATTATTAAAACATTAAAATGGCTAAATGGGTCTCTTTGGCTCGAGACCCATTGAACCATAGTTCCATGATTACCACATAGGATAGATATTATATGATATCTATTTATTTATTGTGTTTATGATATTGTGCATGTTAAACTGGTTAATGTGCAAAGTGAGACCGTTAATAACGACCCAAATCTCCTTACAAAGAATATTAAGTTGAAATGGGTTTCAGACTCGTGGCCTTCCATCGTCGTGGTTTGATATAATATTATAGTGGTTAACTAACCTGTTATGGATACATAGGGGTTAATTACCATTTATAATATTGGACCACTCCATTATGCATATGATGTTGTGGGGTTAGAGCCAAATGATTTCTAATAACTGTCAGGTGAGGGAATCATTTGTGTTTTCAATACTTGCATGAGATAATGGACTAGACTTAACTATGATCATGATGCCAATAACTATTAGGTGAGGCTTTGATGGTCTAGAGGCCAAAGTTATGATTGGGACTCGCATATGATGCGTTGAATAAGCTGGTTCACTTACTAAGTTCATAGGACACCAATAACTGTTAGGTGAGGTGGACTTTGGGCTAGTGGGACTCCAATCTCCACTAGTAATCTTTATCCAACAAAGATTACCGCTTCCCATCTTAAGGAGTATGGGATTCGAAGATAAATTTAGTGGGAGGATCTATTTCATTTAAAGACCAAAATGAAATAGTTATTATGAAAAGTACAATGGCTAACAATTTATTTTCTGCAACAGATATATTATTACTCTGAAAAATGGTGACCACAAACCCACTCGCTTCTATACTTGATAAGAACTGTTTTTGGACCCAATTTCACCGACCGGGTGAGGAATTTGAGAATTTTCTCAATTCAGAAAAAATTGGGTATGTGCTTGATGAAAAGATGCCAACCTCCTTTCTTGAGGGTGGGACCCAAGAGGAGCGTGTCACTTATGATAAGTGGCGTGATGATGACTTAAAAGTTAGGTCATATATGCTTGCTTCTATAAATAATAAATTACAGAAGAAGTATGAATCTATGGAAGATACTGTGTCGATCATTTTGCACTTAAAAGAATACTTTGATGAGAATTGTCGAACCTCTAGATATGAGATATCTAAGACATTATATTGTATGAGGATGGTTGAAGGATCATCTATTAATGATCATGCTTTGAAAATGATCTGGCACATTAAAGAATTGGCTCGGCTGAATCTTGTTATGGACAATGAGTTAGCTGTGGATTTGATCATCCAATCTTTACTCGATTCCTTCTTTGGTTTTGTCCAAAACTTTCATATGCATAAGATGGAGAAAACTCTTGCTAAGTTACATAGCATGTTGGTAGTTTATGAGAAGGAAATGCATAACACGAGGCCAAATGTAGCGGCTACGGCTAAGGCTTCTTCTTCAAGGGGTAAGACTATTTTAAAGAAGAATAAATGGCAGAGGCTTGCAAAACCTGTTGTGCAACCAAAACCCATGATTGATAAAGGGAAATGTCATTACTGTGGTGTCAAAGGGCACTGGAGGAGGAACTGTAGGAGGTACCTCACGAGCTTGAAGGTCAAGCCTAAGAACCAACCTTATGAAGGTATGGTGTCTATGCTTATTGAAACTAATCTTATGGTTATTATTGAATCCATCTCATGGGTTCTAGATTCTGTTGCATCTTCACATATTTGTATGTCTTTGCAGAATCTGGAAATAAGCAGGATGTTAGGACGAAATGAGATTGTCCTGACGTTTGCCAATGGAGCAAAAGTTGCTATATTAGCTATAGGGATTTTTCGTTTATGTTTCCCTTCTAGACATGTAATGGTTTTAAAGAACTATTTGCATTATAAAAATGCTGTTAAGAACATCATCTCTATACCTCGTTTGGGTAAAGAGAATTATGAATTTTCTTTTTTTCTTGATGATGTATGTTTATTTATCATAATAGAAGATGTGTTGGTTCTAGCTTATTAACCAACAATCTTTATACCATTACAATGTCCGGTAATGCGATTACCAATGTCAATAAGCAAAATAGAATTGATATAAATACCATAACTAATAAACGCCCTAGAGACGGTCCAAATAAAAAGTATGTTTGGCATATCCGATTAGGTCATATTAGTGAAGACAAAATTAACAAGTTGAGTAATGATGGATACATTGATCCTTCAAATTTTGAGTCATACTCGACTTGTGAGGCATGTCTTCTAGGAAAAATGACCAAAGCGCCTTTTGTGGGACAAAGTGCGTGAGCTGCTGACATATTAGAATTAATACATACAGATGTATGTGGACCAATTAATGAAACTGCTAGAGGTGGTTATAATTACTTCATTACCTTCACCGATGATCAGTCACAGTATGGTTATTTATACCTCATGAAGTATAAATCTGAATCCTTTGAAAAGTTCAAGGAATTCAAGGCTGAAGTTGAGAAACAAACAGGAAAATGTATTAAGGCTCTTCGATCGGATCGATAAGGTGAATACCTTAGTACTGAATTCCTGGACTATCTTAAAGAGAATGGCATTTTATCACAATGGACACCTCCTGGAACTCCAGCATAATGGTGTATCTGAATGAAGAAATCATACTTTATTAGATATGGTACGATCTATGAGTTACATCGATTTGCCAATATCCCTTTGGGGATATGCCCTTAAGACAGCTGTATATATACTGAATAGAGTGCCGTCCAAATCTGTTCCAACTACGTCCTATGAGATATGGCATAGTAGGAAACCTAGTCTTAATCATATTAAGATTTTGGGTTGTCCAGCTTTCGTGAAAATGCTAAAAATGAAAAAATTGGAGGCAAGATTTGGACAAGGTCGCTTAATTAGATATCCAAAGGAAATTCTTGGATATTATTTCTATTTTTATTCAAACCAAAGAATTTTGGTATGCAAGCACGCTTCTTTTTTGGAGAATCAGTTCGTCCAAGAAAGTGGTGCTGGGTAGAAAATAGTCTTACAAGAAGAAGATAATGAAGTGCCAAACAACTGAGTTCAGATACCAATCTCTGATTCAGTGGGAGTTTCTGATACACAACCTCTTAGGAGAAGTGCGAGAACGTCTGGCCCACCTGCTCGTTATAGACACTCGGTTGATCATATTGAACCATTATTCATTGTGAATGATAATGATCAACTTGGTGATCCTAAAACCTATGAGGAGGCGATGTTGGACATCGATTCTGGTAAATGATTAAAAGCCATGAAATCCGAAATGGATTCAATCTATTCCAATGAGGTTTGGACCTTGAATGATATGCCTGATGGTATTATACCAATTGGCTGTAAATGGATCTTCAAGAGGAAGATGAATGTTGAAGGTCAAATTGGAACTTACAAAGCACGGTTGGTGGTGAAAGGATATCGTCAAAAAGAAGGAATTGATTATGACAAAACTTTCTCACCTGTGGCCATGCTAAAATCCATTCGGATTATGTTGGCTATAGCTGCACACCTTGATTATGAGATATTTCAAATGGATGTCAAAACGGCTTTTCTTAATGGTTTTCTCGAAGAGGACATCTATATGGAATAGTCACGAGGTTTTGAATCCAATAGTGAAAAATGGAAGGTGTGTAAGCTTAAGAGATCCATTTATGGACTTAAACAAACCTCCAGAAGTTGGAACATCCGTTTTGATGAGGTAGTCAAATCGTTTGGCTTCATAAAAAATCCGGATGAACCTTGTGTATATAAGAAGATCAGTGGGAGTGCAATTGCATTTCTGGTTTTGTATGTCGATGATATACTTTTGATTGAAAGTGATGTACCAATGATATCATCGATAAAACTATTCTTGTCACAAAAATTCTTCATGAAAGATTTAGGAGAGGCAACCTACATTTTAGGTATCAAGATCTATAGAGATAGATCAAGACGATTGATTGCCTCTCACAATCTAGGTACATAGACAAAGTGTTAACACGGTTTAACATGCAATGTTCCAAGAGAGGATTATTGCCTTTTAGGCAAGGGATCCGTCTTTCTAAGGAGATGTGTCCCAACACTCCTGAAGAAAGAGAGCGGATGGCAAAGATACCATATGCATCCGCTATTGGAAACATAATGTATGCTATGCTATGTACTAGACCTGATATTGCGCATGCTGTAAGTATTACTAGCAGATATCAATCTGATCTAGGAGAAGAGCACTGGATAGCAGTCAAGAATATTCTTAAGTACTTGCGAAGGACTAAAAATTTATTCTTGATATATGGAGAAGGAGAATTTAAAGTTGTAGTTTATACTGATTTCGATTTTCAATCGGATCCTAATGATTATAAATCTACGTCCGGGTTTGTCTTTACATTCAATGGTGGTGCAGTTAGTTGGAAAAGTTCCAAACAAAGTATAACTGCCGATTCCACCACTGAGACCGAGTATGTAGCTACTGAAGCGCAAAGGAAGCCGCTTGGATGAAGAAGTTTATTTATGAACTTGGAGTCGTTCCTTCAATTGAGCAATTGATTACATTGTTTTGTGATACCAATGGGGCTATAGCTCAAGCTAAGGAACCAATGTCTCACCAAAGTCCAAGCACATCTAGAGACGCTTCCATCTCATCAGAGAAATTGTTGGGAGATGTGATATCGCCTTGCAGAAAATTGCCTCAACAGAAAACGTGGCGATCCCTTCACTAAGGCCTTACCTCAGTCTTTTTTTGAAAGACATATTGACAAAATGGGTTTAAGGTACCAGACAAGTTGGCTTTAGTGCAAGTGGGAGATTGTTGGATGTATGCCCTAAAGCTACTATGTAATGGTTACATATTAGGGATTTCAGTTGTACTTTCATTATTATTATTTAATTAATGGCAATGACGTATTCATTCATTTGTCCAATTATTTTATATTGATGAATGATTCCATAAGATCAGTTACAACAAGATTTATTCTTGAGATGTTAAGAATATATGTGACGGGTTCATAGTTAGACTGAATCTTTAAATCGTTCCCGATTGATGGATTATTGAGTAGATATTAATAATCCTGTTGAGATCGGTGTGTTCTTAACTTCGCCATTAAGTATTGGATACTTAAGGGAATGATGAGTCACATGTCATTAGGTATTATGATGCCTGAGTTAGAACACATGTGTTTGTATTAGACAAATTCACTGAACATGATGCATATGGAACGATTAGCGACATGGAACTTTTAGCGTGGTCAATGTCTAATTGTTCATGCTTTGGTCTTGTGTAAATAATCCTTAGACCTGAGGCACATTGTTAACTTGTATATTGAACAACTACGGTTCACGGGTGCACATAATGCCGGGTCGTTGATCCATCTTTATACCTGATGGTCATAATTTGTTCATATATGAAGTTACACGTGTGCATAATATGGAATCTGTCTCCTTGTTATATGCAAGGTATGATAATGATGTCCTATGCGATCTAATTGTGACACTGCATTGAAATCCTCGGCCGGGGTTGTAACCGAGAATAAATTGTTTATGTCTCAAATAAAATGCATATCAATTAGATTTGTGCATATGATCAAATTAATGACTTGACTAATATTCCATGGTTTTTGTTTGATCGGGACATAGTAAAACAGAGGGATTGAATTACACTATAGCCAAAGCCCACAGGTTCATTATGTTCTTAAAATATTCACACTATCTAGGTAGCCATGACATATTGTTAGATGTCAATCATGGCTTGTAAGACCCAAAGATTAATCGGGACAATTAATTCTTGTGAGAGTACTAATGTGTTAGTACAAGTCTTTCTACCAGCTTAGTGATGAACCTAGGGATGTCACACACCATAAACAATTAGGATAACGTGGAACAAGAGAGAAATATAATATAATTGCAAATGTGTTTGCAATTACTGTAATCGAATTGTGTCGATTTGAAATTAAATTAAATGAGATTTAATTTAATTTGTATTATAGTCACAAGCTTATTTGCATATGATGCACACGCATTCTCAAAGTGGATACATGTTAATGTATTCCAATTGGACATAAAAAATTATGCTCTTTTTATTTTTAAAAAGAGAATTGATTAATTAATTAATTAACTAATTAAAAAAAATTAAAGCTTCATGCATGTGCACGAATTTGTGCACATGCACGAAGCGTAATGGTCAGCGGTTGCTGACCATTATGCACGAAGCATGGATGGTCAGCAACCGCTGACCATCATGCCAAGATCGTGCATGAGCAACCACTCATGCACGATCGTCTGCTATGGACTGTGGCATCCCAAAATTCATGACGACCTCCAGTTACATTAAAGTCTATGAATAGGTGATGGAAGAACCATCAAGTTATTTTATAGCCATTTAATCCATAATTTGCAATAAGATTTATGGCCAAGCTTTTAATGGATAATTATGTGATAGGAAAGAAAATTCTATCATTGGCCATGTGTATTATAAATTGGAATTTATGGATTTGTGACTACAAGTTTTATGGCCTTATTACTTTTGCAAGTTAGGTATTTATTTAAGTGGAAAATGTTAATAGATTATTAAAAGGTTAGTGGGCGAAATTCTAAGGCCAAGCATTGTAAATGATGATTGTTTGGATGGAGGTGTGTCTTCAAGTGACCCAAGGAATCATTAAAGTGTAAATTGATATAGAAAATCTTATTCTTGGTGGTATACTTTATAAGTAGAATTTTATTGATTTAAATTATAGAGTTTTGTGGGTTTATAAGTTGAAATTAGGTGTTTATTTAATTGGGGATTTAATGGAATAGGAATAGGAGGGGGTGGGCTGATTTTAGGGCCCAAAGCCCATCCAACCAGCCCACACCAACCCCCTATTCGACCAGCCCATTGCTGGCCCAAGCCCAGCCGAAGATGGAGGCCCATCTTGCATGAAGGAGGAGCTGCATGGCCTCCAAGTGTCTTCAACAAAGGAGACACTTGTCTCCTTCTTAGGGACAAGTGTCCCCCATGCAAAAATGAGAATGCATGCAAGTATATAAGCAACCAAAAAGAAAGAGAGAGAGGGAGTGGCTGGTTTTGAGAGAGTGAGAGAGAGGGAGAGGGCTGCCGAGAGAGAGGAGGAAGAGCGGTGTGTTCGTCCGTCCGCTCGTCCGTCGCCCGTCATCGTGCGTCCGCCGTCCGCGTGCTCGTGTTTGCTCGGTTAAAAGGCAAGTTGGGACTGATTTCCACTCTTGCATGTGTGCCTTGCATGTATGATTTGTTGGGGGTAGGTTTCGGATGTTAGGGTAGGCAAAACCGAAGCTAAAATGTGACTTGTTCTTGAGTATGCTTGCTGTTTCCGTATGAACCGCCCGACCCAGAATCTTGTGGAGGCTTGCATACATATTTCGAGTTGGATTTTGACCTTGATTCCTTCATAAAAGTTGTAGCCAACATATTAAACTACAACATAATAAAATTTGGGAGAAAACGGTGGAAATTTAAGGGGTCAAACCCTCATCCTACGAAGACACTAGATCTGGAACTGTTTTGCTGACCTTTTGGTAGATCTGTGGTTGCATGTCGATTTTTACCAAGAATATATCTTCTACTTCTTCATGAAACTTGTAGAGAACATCCTAAAGATTAACATACTCAAATTTGAAGTAAAATGAGCAAGTGTAGCCTAGTGAATCGACTTACTCTTGAATATGGAAAATCTGGAAACACGGTACTGGACACCCGAGACTTCATGGACCCATATGGTGACCATTATTTGGGAAATTGGCTTATATCCCTTAATGAAAGTTGTAGGGGACCTCTTGAAGTAAAACATATCTAAATTTCAGAAGAAACGAAGAAGAATAAGTGGGTGAAAACTCAGTATTTCGGAGATGACTACACTGGACGTTTCGTTGCTAGATCCAGAAGCTTCGGATGACTATAGAAAATTATCTAAAACAAATGTGGCCTAGATGTCTTCACAAAATATATACTTTAGTGTCTTAACTATAACCTGGTAAGATTTCATAATTTGTGGAGGTCATTCGGGTATTTTAATCGAAATATTTCAAGAACTGCGCAATCTGACTTTATCCGAATTTTGCATGCTGTATTCTATGAGCCATATCTTATTGTGTGAAACTCTTTAGGGCACGTGTTCTTCTTAAAATTGCTACCATTATGTCTTGTCTATCACATGCTCTGATTTTTTTATGATTTTTGAAGATCATATGGATATTTAATTTACATGTTTCCCGAAATTGTGCAAGCTGGAATTTGGTAAATTTGAAAAAGGTCATGATGTATTGATTATCCTATGTTGCATGGACCCCATGGATTTTTTTATTATAAGTGATTGTATCTTGCTGCATGTATGATGATGATTGGAAATGCATATATGAACCAAATGATGAAAATGATCTCGTTTGCCATCACATTATATGCCATGTTGAAATTGAGCCATGAATGTGAATATAAATTATGATGATGACGATACCGTCGGAGATGTGAGCCGATGGTGCCCCGGGAGTCAGGATGCCCAAAGGTTCGAATGAGTCGATGCCCTTTGGATGCCTGGTTGTATTATGAATACATGCCTAGAGGTTTTCCCCGGGAGTGTCGGGATGCTCGGTTGTATTATGATACATGCTCGGAGGGTGAGGGTTTGTATCATGATGCATGCCCGGAGGGTAGGGGTAACCATTTTCATGGTGAGCCCTGGAGATTCCTCGTGATGCCAGGTGGGATGCGAGATGCCCAGAGGTTCGAATGAGTTGATGCCCTTTGGATGCTTGGTTGTATTTTGAATACATGCTCGGAGGTTCCTCGTGATGCCAGTTGGGATACGAGATGCTCGGAATGTGGGGGTGCCAGATGCCCGGTTGTATCTTGGATACATGCCCGGAGGTTCCTCGCAATGCCAGGATTGTGCGCGAGTGATGAATGTGGGATGCAAACATTGGTCCCGGGAAAGAGAAATGTGGTGGTCCACAATGAAATTGAAATTGAATTATGCATGATGATATATGCATGACATGATGATGACGTTACATGCATGGATGCATGGCAATGATAATGGTACATGTGATATGATGATGATGTTGTATGCATGGATGCATGGTAAGGATGATGCCATATGTGACATGATGATGGTAGGTGTATGATATGATGGTGATGTCTATATGATAATGATGGTACATGAGGTATGATGACATGTGCATGATGCCATGGTATGTTGTGCATGGATGCTTGTATGACATGTGATGCTATTGATTGTGATGATTGCATGGCATGATGTATTGAGTGGTTTATTAGTCCTTTACCTGCTGAGTGGCTGTACTCACCCCTTTTGGGGACCAACATTTCAGACTAGGTAAGAGACATCTGCTGCCACTGCCACTAGTAGATGGATCGAGTGGTTGGATATGATTGCGAGGAGGAGGATAGCAAAGGAATGAGCTTTTAGACGCCGACACTGATTGATGGACTTTAAGTGTACAACTGTTGAAGGAGATGTTGGTGATCTTTTGAAGTATAGCCATGTATAGGAAACTATGGCATTTCGATGTACCGACTAAAGATGTCTATCTGCTTTATGTAAATACAAGTGTACGGTTTTAACTTATATAAGATCTTTAGTTGGTGTGCATCGTTTTCCGTATATAGGGAAGGGAGTTGATGGATGTACTTCTGCTATATGAATTGCGCAAGGGACCGATAAAAAAAAATGTAAACCCCCAGGTTGTATGGACCCGCTGCAATTGAAATGATATCAGAGTGACATATTATTAGGAAAAGTGAATGGAAAGCGAACTGTGGCGATCCAAATCGGATCGAGGGTCGTCGGGGCGCCACATGGACAATCAGCAACGGTTGCTGATCATCCATCAATCAGCAACCATTGCTGATTGGTTTTATTTTAAATTGAAAAACGGTTTTGAGGACAAAACGATGGGCTGCTTATATAGAGAAAGATTGGGCGTGCATTTTGTTTTTTTTTTAAGAGAGAAGATGCCTTGTTGAAAATAGAGAGCAAAGTGTGTGCGTGTTCTTGTGTCTTTGAGTCGCAAGAAAGAAGAGCATTATTTCGTTCGGGCCGTGACTATTATACATCAAGAATACAACGGATTGTTTCCACGTGATTGTTAGCACGATCGAAGTGGTGAATATCCGAAAGTTTCTCTTCCGTTCGATGTTCGTTGTTGGTGTGTCGAACTAGAGGTCCGACGCTTGTGGGACTCGAACGTAGAACATCCGTACCGATTTGTTTCAAAGTGCGCTTCGAGAGGTTATTCATTCAACTCCCTTTATGTTTAGATTTTTGATTAAAACGCATGAACAACGCCTTAGGAGAATCATGTGTAAAAGATATCTTTGTTTTCGCTGCATTCATTTCGTTAATTTTTCTTATACATGATTCATGAAACCCCAACATGTGCCGCCGCTGCTGCTGCTGCTTCTTCTTCTTCTTCTTCTTCTTCTTCTTCTTCTTCTTTCAATTGCTTGAATTGGGTTCTGGTTAGGATTTTGCAGATGGTTTCTTCTGGCGAGATTTCGGGTTTTCGCGCTTCCTAAATCGGCGCTAATTCAGTCTCGATGAGTAATCGTGCTGTCCTACTCCTCATTAGCTGTGGGTTTTTGAGAGATGATGCGGGAGATGGGGTTCAATTGTGTGTTGCCGCTTTCCATGTATGAAGAAGGCGCACCCTAGCGCTTCAAGTTAGGGTCTTGTTTTGGAATGAAAGATGTGTTCTTCTGAGCGTAGCCATTCGGTTCTGTTCCACATTGATGTTCTAGCAATTTTGAGTCTTTTAGCTGCCGCAATATGGTGGTTTCTGATTCACCTTTCATCAGTTGTCCAGTTTTAGAGTTCCGCATGTCACTGTTTGATCGGCTGCTGAATAACATCATGTGTGGTTGGGCTATACAAGACTCTGGAAACTCTCTTCACCAGAGACGTGGGCGCAGCCTCTTGTTTTTCCTCCATCCCTTTGTTGAATAATGGATACATCATCCCTTCAATTAAGAGGAAAACTGAGTGTTTTTTTTTTTTTGTTTCTTTTGTGATTGAGAGTAGATAATCCCTCATGTGCTTGAGCAGTCAGTTCAAATTTATGTCAGTCCATCTCGTGTTTTCTCCTTGCCTTATTGATTGAGTGGTGTTCTTCTACTTTATCAAGTCAATTCAAAACACAAATATAAGGACTTGCTGGTGCACATGCTTTTAAAGCCTCAACTTCTGCAATCACGTCCCAGAACATGGAAAAAAAAGGTGAGCCCAAAACGCATGTGTATATGCACTGCACACGAGCGTACATACAGAACATGAAAAGGATGAGATGAACAGCAGAAGCAAGATCATCCCAAAAGAGCATACCCCATGGAAGCTGAAGGCTACCCTGCTATATATACTGTCCAGGCCATTGACTTGGTCAATCGTCCCGGCATGTGTATCCACTCACTTGATGCTACTTTCACATGGTACAGATCTTTTCTCCTTTCCCAAAGACCTGGCCGGCTGATAATAACATCTGATTTTATTGTCTATTTCTTACCTAATGCTCCGATTTAGCAAGTAGACACGAAGTTGACCAAGAGTTTTTTAACAAGTTTTATTTTCACTGCTTTATCCGTCAGTGATTTTAAATTCTAACTTACTTTCGGTGCCTCCCGTACATTCACTATTCACTTGGTGCCTCAATTGGTAATCTCTCGATCCCTAATAACTGGTATCCTTGTCGACCAACTTAGCCATGATAATCATCACCATGCGCTATCATGTGTCGACAGCATAGTCCATGGTGATCGATGTATATCAATCGCAATTCTCACGGTTGGCAACAATTATCCCTATTTTTGATATTGATAACCTCTAGCCACGTGCTTACTCATGTCACTCGACCAAATGAATTTTTGGTGCAAACAATAATCGTACAAATGTAGCCCACTTTGGCATGCCACGCGTGAACTTAAAATAAAAGAGAGATGGAGGAAAGTAGGTTGCAATTTAAGCCTAGAGCACCCGGTTTATGAGATGGCATTCAAAGTCAACATCATTACACAGGTTCCTTTTTCCTCTCTCATTCCTGATATTGACGGGAATAAAAGTCAGGAATGATATTGACAGGAAAGTTCCTATCATCAGAACCATGCTGATGTCGATCTTCACACCCATCAAGAGAAGAAAACCTAACCCAAAGCCCAAAATGAGTAAAGATGTCGATCAATTCTTGGCTCCCATTTGTGAAGAAAGCCTCGCATTTTTTTCCACTATGGTGGACAAACAGGTTATGGCCAAGGACTATACCAGCCTAGTTCACAGAAACACGATGAAGAAATCCCACACGGTCATTAGCCACAGATTCATTGCACAGAATGAAAAAAGATTCTGCTTAATTTATGGAACAGAATGGATAAATGGAGAAAGCATTACATCTACCTCTGATATAGAAGAATATAATGAATTTCGATATATTTCCGGGAAGACACTACAGTGAAAAGAGAGTCCTCTATGACTTGACATAAATACTGACTTTCACTTTCATTCCTGTCAATATCATTCCTGTCAATTTCGGGCTTGGCTAGGTTTTCTTCTCTTGATGGGTGTGAATATCAACATCAGCATGGTTTTGATGATAGGGGCTAGGTTTTCTTCCCTTGATGGGTGTGAAGATCGACTTCAGCATGATTCTGATGATTGGCACCGAAAGTCAGTTAGAATTTAAAATCACTGATGGATAAAGTGGTGAAAATAAAACTTGTTAAAAGAAGTCTTGGTCAACTTTGTGTCTACTTGCTAAAGCGGAGTGTTCAGTAAGAAGACAATTAAATCAGATTTTATTATCAGCCAGCCAGGTCTTTCAGAAAGGAGAAAAGATCTGTACCATGTGAAAGTACCATCAAGTGAGTGGATACACATGCCAGGACGATCAACCAATTCAGTGGCCTGGACAGTTTATATAGCAGGATAGCCTTCAGCTTCCATAGGGTATGCTCTTTGGTGATGAACTTGCTTCTGCTGTTCATCTCATCCTTTTCATGTTCTGTATATACGCTCGTGTGCAGTGCATATACACATGCGTTTTGGGCTCACCTTTTTCTTATTGTTTTTCCATGTTCTGGGACGTGACTGCAGAAGCTGAGGCTTTGAACGTACGCGCAGCAGCAAGTGCTTGTATCTGTGTTTTTGCATGGGATTGTGCACTCCAGCAGAAATCCCTTTACACACGCTTTCTGCTGCTGGATGTTTTTATTTGGTGTCTGTGTACTGACCACTGACTATTAAGAAACGGTACATTCCTGAGGGTGTTCGTCTTCATTGGAATATCGGTCATCTGTGTGTGCTCTGCTGCGGAAGCATTCCAAAAACCTTAGCTCACTTCTTAGCCAGGCCACGCCACACCAAGTTAGCAACTTTTTTTTTTTTTTTTCTCTTTTGGAGAGAGAGAGAGAGAGAGAGAGGCTTGAAGTAATACGCTTCCTAGATATGGCACACTCAAAGGCCAGAGCATCGGAAGTTCAGTACCATTTATTCCTGAGTTTTAGTGGAGATGATACTTGTCATCACTGCACGGGTTTCCTCCACCGACACTTGGAAATAGCCAAACTTCGTGTGTTCAGGGACAAAGATGAAATCAAGGTGAGTGATGTGATTGATAAGAGACTTCTACAAGTTATCGACAATTCCAAAATCTACCTAGCCATCATCTCTTAAACTTACCTTGACCGTAAGTTGTCTCATCGAGCTTGAAAGCATGATGTACAATGTGTTTAGGTCAAATAGTAGAAAATGATTTTCCTCATCTTTTATAAAGTGGAACCTAGGGATGTTAAACATTGGACTCCATGCCCGAAGTATCTTTCCTCCAAAGTCGAACTTAGGGCGTTCAAAGGGACTCTTGCATAGGTTGGTAAAAATCGAGGGATGGAAGGTCGAGGAGCAACAAAAG
>CM029457.1:7003355-7015855 GCA_017140185.1 Eucalyptus polyanthemos subsp. polyanthemos
ATTACCAACAAGTGCAAATTCGAATGGTATGTCTGGTTACAGGTCAGTCACCTGACTATTTCATCTTAAGAGCCTTTGGGTGTATATCTTATGTTCATGTGGATAAAAGAGTGAGGAGAAAGTTATCCCCGAAGGCAGAGACATGTGTATTTGTTGGATATAGTGATGAGCATAAAGGGTACCGATGCTTTTTTTCTCCTAAGACAGGAAAAATGGTTGTTTCCCGTCATGTAACGTTTGATGAGAATCATTTTTACTTTGCCACTTTAACCTCATCTACTACAGCGTCTTCTCCTAGTAAACCATGGTGTACTCCACCTGAGGAACCTTCAGATACGTCAAATGGAACTGGAACTCCAACAAGTCCAACTCACTCTATTGGCACAAGTGCTGAACAAAATAATCAAGATGAAAATGAAGTCACTGACCTCTCTCAAATTCAACATACTCCAGCTGTGCCATCAACCAACCCAAACCTGTCTCAGTCATCAGATTCTTCCAATGAAAGTGCTAGTTTGCCAAATACTTATCATCAAGGTGGTGATCAGGTTGAACCTGCAGAACAAGGTAATGCTCCACGACGATCCTCCCGCAGTGTTCAACCAAGGCGAGACTTTCCTATAGAAAATTGTGCACTCCAAGGGAGCACCATAACAGAGCAATCCTCCACCAAAGCACAAGGTACAGAATCTGTCTTACACTCTGTTTTTCTTTCTACCAGCTCTCAAGATTCAGAACCAACATCTTTTCGTGAAGCTGCTAGTGACCCTAACTAAGTGGGTTGAAGCAATGAATGCAGAGATTCACGCTCTCCTTCAACATCACACATGGGAAATAGTGCCAAGACCTACAAAGAAAAATGTGATTGGAAGTAAGTGGGTTTCTAAAATAAAGTATAAACCGGATGGCACAATTGAAAGATTGAAAGCGAGACTAGTAGCGAAAGGCTATAATCAACAATATGGATTACACTATGAAGAAACCTTCAGTTCAGTTGTGAAGGTCGGAACTGTAAGATTAGCATTAGCTATTGCAAACTGCTATGGTTGGAAGCTTCATCAACTAGATGTCAAAAATGCATTTTTGCATGGAGACCTACAAAAGTATATATGGAGCAACCACCAGGATATCATGTATTAGATGATTCTAAATGGGTTTGAAAATGGAGAAAGGAAATCCATGGGTTAAAGCAAGCCCCACGAGCCTGGTTTGAAAGCCTCGGCAAAACTCTTCTTTCTAATGGTTACAGTCGAAGCAAGTAAGACAACTCACTGTTTTTCAAGAGAGAAGGTGTGAAACTAATTATGGTACTTTTTTATGTTGATGACATAATAGTTACAGGAAATGCAGAAGACGAAATTGATCAGCTAAAACTCATACTTGGTCATCAATTTGCCATGAAAGACCTGGGAGAACTAAAGTCTTTTTTGGGCATACAGGTTGAGCGCTCATCTAGTGGAATGAAGATCACTCAGAAGAAATATGCTCTTGATCTTCTAAAAAGATTTGGTTTGAATGACTGCAAACCGGCACCTACCCCTATGGTTCTTGGACAGCAATTCTCACAAAAAGAGAGTAACCCTGTCAAACATCCAGAGAAGTCAAGAAGTCTTGTGGGAGCACTTCAATATCTCACTCACTTTTACACGCCCAGATAAACCATTTGCTGTAAACCAAGTATGTCAATTCATGCATGATCCTCGTGAGTTACATCTTCAAGCTGCCAAGAGAATCCTTCGTTATGTGAAAGGAAGATTAGCAGATGGGCTTTTATTCCCTACTGTCAAAAGGCAACCTAATCTAGTTGCTTACTCAGATGCTGACTGGGGCGGAGATCCTGATTCAAGGAGATCAATTTCAGGTTTTTGTGTCTTCTTTGCTGTCTTATGCTTATGTTGGCATATTCTAATAGGAATTAGCCATATCGGAAATAGCCGGCAAAGTCAGCATCTTACCCGGCAAGCTCCGCATCTAGGATTCTGTAATCACACCCGGCGAAAGGCGATTCTTAATAGCCTAAGGTGCGTAGCGGTCCCCCACGGGACGGTAACTACCTCTAAGACGAGTGAAGAAAGAAGGGGGATAATTTCTTTGAACATCTTTATCCCAGAATTCATCATCTGCAAGCAATCCACTTCCGTAAGAGCGTTGACTTCAGCTTCTTTTTGGCTACCCTTTAACTGACTCAACCTATTGCGGCTAATAGATATCTGCTTGCTTCTTGCTTACTTGCAACCTTTAGTTGATCTCCACCTTCAAGCTTTAGTACAAGCAACTCTTTCAAAAAGGGGAATTCCGGTCCCTCCCTATCCGAGATGTGCTCTTGAAAGATCTCCCTCGACAGCGCAGTTAGGTCTTAGAGAAGAAACTGATTTACCTAAGTAAGTAGCCAACTTCCGATAATCATTCCTTGCTTTGCGCTAGATTCAGTATGGTGATACACATTTTTGAAATAACAAGGGAAAATAGCTCTTCTTAAGAGAATAGAATGGCTGCTTTTGGGAGTTCTCTTTCCCTCTAACCTGTCACTCGAAATGAAATAATAGAAGACAAAGCTACGCATTCACTCGTAGCACTCGTTAGGCCTCCCAAACAAATGAAAATGCCGACATGGAGCCATGCGCATGATTCAAAGAGTCACTAGAGGCGAAACTTAGTAAGAATACCCGGTAATGTCACGAATGGATGAAGCAAGCACTTTTAGATGGTATCGATCAGAGCCAATCAACCCTGTTCTTTCCTGATTATCGTCACAACAATGCCACTAGCCGAAATCGAATCCGTCAAGTAAGAGATAAGCCAGAGATCCAGATCATTTTAATACGTCACCGGTCCGAGATGGGCCTCATTGCGAAAAAGAGGATGTTCTTTCTATCACTAGGAGTAGTAGCGCTAGCGGCGCAGAAGGATAAAGTAGCTAAGCGCTATGAAGCTATCTAGATAGTTTCCAGCTGAGGGAAATTGGCTTCTACCACTATTCTTCTTCTCCCCGAGGGTTGCTTGCTTCCATTCAGGTAGCTATTGCTGAGAAATGGCCGAAAAAAGGAAAGTCTTATTCCACTCGCTTTCTCTCTTTCTGTATCGGATTTTCAGCTTTCAAGCGCTACGCCCCTTTTTTTATTCTTTTTCCGTCTCTGAAGTGAGTGAAGTCAAGCTAGCGTCAGCAAATCGGACATAAGCAATACACGTAAATCCCCGTCCTTTAGAAAGACGATAGCGATTCCCTTCCAGTGTTTTAATTAAGAGTTCAAAGAGACTAATTCATGCTAAAAACTGATTAATCGCGGACACCCTATAGCTATTGCAGTTAATCCATATCTGGAATTAGGTAAGACGAAGGGAGGAGTTATAAGAGTAACCTATAAGAATAAATGGTAGGAATACCCGGAGCGTAGCTCTCTCGGAACTTACCTCAGCGACTTGAAGCATTGCTTCCTATCGGCTTCGAGCCGAAAGAGAGTGAGATGGAACCCTGAAGAGATCTAGCGTTACGCAATCTTTCTAAGAAAGTAATTTCAGTCATCGATTGCCTGCTATTCCCACTTCCTGACGTGAGGAGTGAAAGGCTGGAAAGCAGTTCTTTTCCTAGGTTGACTCATGAGTTAGTGTGCAAGACCAATTGCTAGGCTTTCCTCTTTCTTAGATGTTCTAACAGTGGGATTTTCGCTTTGGTGGATTTCCCACCAAAGAACCATCCTTAGATCCCTAGTTTTAGAGCGGATTCTCCTTCTTTCTTTCCCGTTCCTGAAATCACAGAAGATGAATGCCAGGAGTCCATTAGGGGATTGGGCATCTTCTTCTTGTTCCCTCGGATGATAAAGGAAGAACTAGAACAAGAGAAGAGCCACCTTATTCCATGGACTTCAGGATTGTTTACATCTTCTCTAATCAAAAGAAAAGCTCTTTGGATACTACAGAGCTTATTTCCATGATTTCTTCAAATGTTGGAATAGATCTCAGAGTCAAGAATTCTGCAATGCAAAGAACGATTTTTGATGAGCTAAAGCTCTATGTTACCCTTGTTCGAATTCGAAAGTCAAACTCGAACTCAAAGGAAAGTACTTTCGGAGAGCTACTTTCGTAAATGTGTACCTTGTTCTACAGATAAATAAATGGAACTAAAAAAACATCCATTTCAAAATGACTTACTTAACGAATATAATCGTTGAACGCTTTAGAGTGTAGTGGATAATTTTTCAAGGGGCAGAAGCGCCGATTCGGTATAAACTGGTCGAGACTTAACAGGACCGCGGGACGCAGGTCAAATCGGCACAAGAACCTGCTGGTATAGGAACAGTATACCTTAGGGAGACTAAACCAATTCCACTCCGAACGTCGAGATCTAGATTCGCATTGAAAGGAATTTGCTGAGAACGTGGTAGTGGCAATCATCTGGTGCGGAAGCTAGGAATCGGGAAATTCACCTGCAAGGGGTCGAGCTCTCCGTTTGGAGACAGAACAACGTTAGAAGTTCTTAGGCGTATGAAAGCTAGCGCTTTGGGGGAAATACCGATTTCTTTTTCAATAACATAGAATAAACAAACTTGCTTGGCAGACTGGAAGATAAAGGCAAGCAGCAAGATAGAGTGCCTTAACCTGCTCGCTGTGGACATAAGGATTGACGTGTGCCGAGACAGCTGTCCCGCGAATTCCTTAATCCGCAAAGGCTAATGCCATAAGACGAGCAGGACTAAAGAAAGAGAAGATCGGCAACAGCAGATAAGACCACTTATTCCTTGGGCTTAAGTTAAGGTTTCCTAAAAGAGCTTATTCTCGGCATCCCATCTCAGAAGGCTACGCACCTTGCCTAGCCACAACCTCTTTCGCATCGAGAAAGAGTAAGAATCAATCTCCTCGCTGATTAAACTAAACAATCGCTATTCTTTTTAAACGAAAAAAATCAGCAACAGTCGTGAAAAGCAAAGACCTCCGTAGAGCTAGATTAAACTTCCTCCGAGCTTGACCGAGGAAAGATAATCGAAGAAAGTGTGAAAAGCAATGTGGCATTTGAATATAACTTCTTTTCTTGGCCTGGCCCCTCTATTTAGCTTTCCCATCTCACAAGGCAAGTCTATTCAATTTGGTAAGAAGATGCTTACTTTACCGTGTAAAGAGTAGTGACAGGAAAGCCTTTAGCTTCCTTTGTTCTACCCTTCGTGCGTGACCCGGAGCAGGTGGATTGACTATGAATCTAACTCTTCTTTATGTTTATGCAGTGACAGAGGCAACATCTCTATCTGAGATACCCGCGAGAGTGACTCGTTTCCTTAAGGCATGCCCCTAATCAACTTCCTATTGCAAATGCCAAAGCACCAAGAACGGGTATGCCATTAACACCAGATACGGGAACAGCTTATTTAATTGCATCTTTCTTTTATTAAAAAATTAATGCTTCTCCCCTGAAAAGAGGGGTAATTCAAAAAAAGAAAAGCACGAGGAAAGATTGCAAGCACAGATTACCTTCGCTCCTTTCCTGCCTTCCGGCTTAGACGGATTTCTTTTTTTTATGCGAAGAATTCCATCTTACCTTACTCTTAGTCTTCCTTATAAAATGAAGGATTTTTCCAAAGGGGAAGACGAAATGAAAACGGAACTTTTTAGCTCCTTTGAAAGTTCCCGAACCGTATAGGAGCCTTGGTGGGACACTGAATGACTTTACTGTGACCAGACCTGGGATCTCTTTTTCAGTGAGTAGACTTTTTGAGTTTATAAGCAATCATTTCCATCTCTACCTATTTCTTCCCCCTGTCGACACTATCCCCTCAAATGTTCCCTCAATCTTGTTGCCAAACCACTCCTGCCTTCTTGTTTGCCAAATTTGCTAGCCTTGAAAGACTGAAGAAATTGGGGGTGTTTCAAGTCTCAGATTGCTCTCTTTATGCTATTGAGGAGGACACTATGGACTTCTGTTTTTGTGTCCATTTTCCGGCTATGTCTGGCATCCAATTTTAGCTCTGTGCAAGATATATAGGGGAAGTTACTTACTCTTGGAGACAGGAATAGTATTGGCTCTGTTAGACTATTACGGCTGACAACTTCTATGTTTGGATCATCAAGCTTGCACTATCCGCTTCTGTATATTTTATAAGGCAGGAGAGAAATCAGAGATGCTTTCAGCATCCGCTTATAGAGAAATAAAATAAGTTTTAGTTCATGAGGTCATTGAAGCTGTCAGGTGTAAAGCTGCTTGTTGGAGGAAGATTCCTAATCAACAGATCCATTGGGAAATCCGCATCAATTAGGGGTTACCACAAAAGAATTTCTTACTAGACTCTAAGCTCTTTTGCTTGCTGGGGGGTAAGGTCTCCAGTCAACTATTTGAGGGAATGCCTTCTTTCTAGTTGTTCTGTTCTATCTATTAGGGGTAAAAAAAAGGGGATTTATTAAGAACTTGATCGTACATACAAGATCTTGATATCCTTATTTGTCCGCTGGTTGGTTCTATAAAAGGCAAAAACAAAAGGAACAAAAGCTAGTCCCCTCTCGCTTCTTATCTTGATGTTCGATCTTTCATATAATTGATAGTCGAGATTACCCGTGTTAGTCATATGGCAAACTAGTCGGTAGGGTGTATGCGGGATTAAGCTGAATGCCATATGTAAAAAGTCCTGTATTGGTAAGAGATGGGAGAACTACGGCTCCGTATTCGTAGTTAGTACCATTGAGATCATACAACGGGAAAGATAGAAAGAGGGAAGATCATTCCATCTTAAGTCGGACTCGGGAAGGAGACACAGGCCACGAGAAGGGGGCTATCGCTTTCTAAAAGTCTACAAAACCGCAGACTCACTTCTTACTTCCCAAAACGGTGAAGAGGATCATGAAATCGGTGAGCTATGGGCCACAGGAACTAGCAGGTAGCATAGATACTGTAGAGAGCTCCCTGTATGTACTTTACAGGTGGATACAATCCATGTGTGGCTGTGTTCTCCACATTAAGAGTAAGAGTAGGGGAATGCGTGAACAGAAACAACGGCTCCATACGGCATAACAAAGATTGGTTTGTTGGGGTTTTTCTTTCGATTGGGTTTAGCTTCAGTTAAGCTCGTACAATCCAAAATTCTGGTATGAATTTGGTAGTCATCTCGATCTCTTCTCTGTTTATCTCTTTTTTTAATTGAATGAATGGATCGGTGAATATTAATATATATAATGATAAAGAAAGAATCCATCTCTACTCTACGCAGAAAGATCGTAGCTAGGATGACAGCGCTATCCCACTGATTGATTGAGCCGTATGACAATAAAAGTCTTTTCTTTAGTGAGTGACTTGGCTGTCAAGATCATATCGTGAGCAAGTAGGAAGCGAGTTTAAGTGAATAAAGTGTTAGAATGAGGAAGTAAAGCATCGAATTCAATGTGTTAAGCATATAGTGGAAGTAGCATGATTGGAGCTTCTTAGCGCTTAGGCTACTACCTATAAGCTTCAACCTCCTCTTACTTATTGAGAGATGACCTGGACCAGAAAGCTTTAATGGCGGGGGCAGAAAGGGAAGCAGGTACGAATAGAAGAAGGCCTAGAATAGCCAAGCAAAAGGGGTCCTTTTAAGTGGTCCAATCAGTCTAATGCGTAATGTCCGGTCTCGGAAGTCTTTTAGTAATCCAACAATTAGGAACCGAGTGGGGAAGTGAGCTCTACTCTAAACTCTAAAGGCTGCTCTGCCACCTAGGGGATAGGATACCTTTTCCTTTTCGTCCGATTCGAGAGCTGGATCTTCTCGAAGACCGGCTTACTAAGCTTTTTCAGCAGGACAAAAAAGGCCTTTGGTTTGAATGTTTGAATCGACTTCTTTTCTTATTTTATTCCTGATCTAAAGTAAAGGCGGAATTCGCTTTTTTAGAGGTCTCCTGCGCAGGCATAGGCATAGCATAGACTTTCTTTGAACATGGAAAAAAAGCTAGCCCGAAAGCTGCTTACCCAGACTTCCCTTAGCGATTTGACTGAAAGCTTGACGATGGGGCTGACTCTCGAAGGGGTGGCGAAGAAGGCTCAATTGCTGGGCTCTCGAGACAGTTTCCCCGTACCCAAGATTCCAAGGCCATGACCAAAAGCGGCAGAAGAATTCAAAGCGCGAAAGAGGAAATAGAAAAAAGGCCTAGCGTTGAGGCCTTCTGGCTTCCTTGTAAATAAGTTAGAATTAAAAGAAAGTCACGTTTCGGGCTAGCCTATGCTTACGCCTTTTCGTCTTCGTCCTGTAAGCCAGAATCTCATCTTCCGTTTTGGCTCTTGAGCAGGGGGTTCAGGGGGCTGCAAAAGCAAAAGAGGATTATAAGACGACTAAGGTAAGTAAGATCCCGTCCTCAAGATTCTATTCTGATGTTACGATAAATCCCTCTACCCTATTGGTTAATCCCGAAGGAAGCTTCCCTGGTAGAGCTGCTATAAGATAAGCTCTTTTTCCATTTAGTTTAGAGAGAGTAGCTTTACACGGTCTGGGTCTTCAGGGTCTGCTATTCCTTTCCTCTAATGACTAAATGTCAAACCTACCGAAATGGCTCTTTAAAGAAAGGCTTTATTCACAGGAAACTTTGGAGAGGGTCGACCAGTCCAGTCCATTTATCATCCCACCACTCACCCAAGCAAGCTCAGGAGTTCAGGTGCTACAGATTAGCTGCTTGAAGCCCGATCGTCAGTCACTTCCACCGAAGAGATATTGTTTTTGTCCTTCTCGGGTTCCAGTCCAACCTTCTGCTGCTGCCCCCGGCCTCTACTTAATTTAAGACTTTCTGGTCCAGGCCATCTCTCAGGCTTACAGTTGTAAATCCGAGTTCTCGTTACTACCGAATCCGTAGAAAACTTTCAAATGAGAAAAGAAGACGAAAGGTACGGCGGAGTTGGATCAACTTCTTAGTCTTGGGGCTTGTCAGATTATCCTTTTCGATAGTTGCTTCAAGGTAAAAATGCGCATTTTAGGCCCTTTTTTACAGGGGTTCGGTTCCTCTTCCGGGCTCGGTTATGGACGCGAGGCTAGGTCCTTTTTGACTATGTTTTCGGGTTTTAAAGGCCTTCCCCGAACGTTGAAAATGATTCAACTGAAGCTCCTAAGTACGGTCCGATAGCCACTATAGCCACTAAAAGGGGCATATCCTGTTGAAGAGGAAGTGAAAGGAGCGAGACCTTGCGGAGTAGGTACGGAAGGGGAGGCCTCTTCAGAGGTAGTGAAAACCCTTTATTTCAGCGAGGCAAGAGAGGATCTTTCTTTTAGGACCACATACCCTAATTGAGACCCCGAGGGAAGTAAGGAAGCGAAAGCTGGATCGACTCTAAAGTAGAGTAGCTGTACTTGCCTTTTTCTTAGAGTGGATTGAGGAAGAAGTGGAACTCCGATGAAAACGTAGTCTTGCTGCATCCCCTGAAGGAGCAGGGGCTAACTTATCCTTAAAATAAGCTGGATCCTCTGGAGTTAGATCGGCTGGAGTAGCTACTTACCTTACTGGTGTCCGAAGAAGTCTGTTGGTACAGATGTCATATGAGATGTGAAAGCGATTTCCGACTTAAAGACTACTAGTTTACTAAGAACTAGAGCCGACTGTAACATCCGACCAGAGAGGTCAGTCAGTGCTGGTAAAGCAAAGAATGGAATGTCTGTTCTATAACAAGAAGGTTGCTTGATTTGATTATTCTTTTTCAAGAGAAAGGCATAAGGACTCTGTAAATCGCGAGAATGCATATTCTGATGCTTGCACGGGTGATAGCTCATCTGCTTCCTTAAAAGTGAGTTTAACAGAGGGGAGGTTAGCGAGATCCCTTATCTGAGAAAAGGAGTAAAAACCCTAGCAATAAGGATGCCTCTCGAAGGCTTGGCCCGTATTACATTAGTGGGACTACGGCTGGCTCTTTCTCCTCAATCGGAGGGAATGCCATTCTTAACATCTTTCGAAACCTTTCTTTCACAGGTGGCATAATTCGATACTATATAACCTTGAAAACTAAAGCGGCCTACTCTATCGCAGTAAGGGCTTAAGCGATCGAAGTGACTTAACCTGGCTCCATCTAGAAGGGCCGGCCCTCGGTCATCTATGTCGTCTTTGGAACTCCTAAAAGAGTTTACGGGCCTAGCTCAACGAAAAGGCAAGTCCTTCGGTTCCAGGTTCGAGTGATGGTTCACTAGTAAGAGATCAACGAAAAGCAAGCCTTCTTCCCAGTTTGGACTAAAAGAAAGTAGTAGAAACCCGAGACCAAAGGAGTGTACTTTACTTAATGAAGTATACTTAACGAGGGGCTGTTGAGTAAGGGAGGGGTCGGTATACTATTAGAAGTATTTTATCTTTCACGGCAGGGATAGCACAAATGAGTAATGGAAGATCCATGTCCCCACCCTAGCTAGAAGAAAGAAAGGGTATGCCTGCGCGTAGAAGACCTAAAAAGCCTAAGCCTAATTCGGATCAGCCTATGAAAAGTAGTTCCCCGTGGAAAGCGAGAGAGCTATTGATGGAAGAGGAATCACCGGGTTGTTCGGTTCAATGGTTGGGAAGCTAAGCTCCTTAGAAAGGATTGACCGAGAAAAGGTCTTTCTTTCATGGACTAGATCCCAGCAGACAGCGATCTTCTTACTGAGATACCAAGGTTTCACGAATCAGATGGGGAATCACCCACACGAGGACCATAAGACGCATTATAACGCTCTACAGAGCCCGAAAGACTGATTCCGGAGTTCGGGATCAGATCAGATTCCGAATGGGAGAATAGGAACAAGAGGAACGAAGTAGCTCGCCTAAAAGGAGAGGAACGACTTCAACAAGAGGAGCTACTCTTTACTTCGATAAAGAAAGAGCTTTATAAAGAGAGTTGCTTACTACGAAAAGCAAGATGCCTGCCCCACTAGTCTGATTTTTTTGATCACTAGTCCTTACTCTCAGTTACTGATTCAAGAACGAATACCGAGACAGCCCTTCCCTTGCCGGTCTACTGCCTGATGGCTTTACATCGCTAAGGAATCCGTAATTAACAGCAAGAGCTAAGAATCAATAAAAGGAAAATACCAATTAGATTAGAAATGTTCGCTCCTGTGGGAGTCGAACCCACCACATAGGCTTTTTCCTTGTTCTACCGAGATGAACTAAAGAGCGGTAACCCTTAAATCTTTGAAAGCATCTCTGAGCTCGGTCAAAGAAAAATACAATTCGAAATGCTCAATTCTGTAAGAGCTTATGTATCTTTATTTTTCCGGTTACGGTAAATAACCAAAGAGCGAACCAAGGCTCTACTGCTAACCAGTCTTCTTTTCCGACTCCTTCCCCCGAAACCACCAGCTATCCTGACCTAATTCATGCGCCTACTTAACCAAGTGAAGCGGGCCCACTGAGAAGAGACCCTCCCCCCGCTTTCTACCCGTTTACGATGTGGGCACGGTTATTATCTACTATAATATGATTATTTTACGATTATCGTCTCGGCTGTGTTTCTTTCTCGAATAGTTCCCGGCCAAAATGGGCCAGTTTGTTAAGTTTAAGAATGTTTTTTTTGGGGTCGGGCCTGTCCCTTGCTAAAATCCCCAGTGGATCTGGAGTCTCCTTGAGGTCTGGGATTCCTTCCTTCGTTGGGCTGGAACCGCTGTTCCCGGCTTCCGATGATTGTGAAAAAGACGAGTTTGAACTGTCCTTTTCGGAAATTAGAGCTTAGGAATTCGAGTCAGACCCCGAAGGAATCATATTGAAATAAAACTATTCCGTTGGTAACGAAGTATCCATAAGAGTGACAATGACTAAAGACATCAAGTTATGGAATCCTAGTTTTTGTAGATAGAAAGAGAAGGCCCATTTAAGGACTTTTTTTCCGATGGATATAAAATAAAAAAGTAGAAAACTCCAAGTAGATCCCCAAAAACGTGTAAAAACGGAACATAGTAGTCGAAATAAGCATGAATAAAGAATAGATTCTTCGTATTTGATTTCTTTTTCTCTTTGCTATCATTCCAAGCCCGTACCTTAGCTGTTCCTTAGCTTTCGAAGAAGCTAAGCTGTCCAGTATTCCAATCCGGTTAGGTTAGCATTCCAAGTCAGTTGAACTCCTTTTTGGTTGAGATTCAGACTCAGGGAAGATGACTCAGGCCCGATCGAGGTTATCTTCTTTCCTGTTTTTCACCATCCCCCGAAACTCTTAGAAAAGTGCAATGCTTTCTCTGTGGTCGAAGTGGTTCATGTCCGGTCCGTAATCCATTAGCAGTCCACCCCAAAAGGGTAGAATTCCTCTCCTTTTAGGCGAGCTACTTCGTTCCTCTCAAACCTTTCACTTTTAGTTTTTGTCTGTTAGAAAACTGCGCTTTCTATCCTTATCTTATTAGCCGTAAGGGGAGCCCTATTCTATGGAACAAACCCAATATCCTGCGTATCATTCTCTTCTTCTTACTTCTGTTCTTTATGCACCGCTATTAGCCCTCGCAACATTCGCTGACAACGACCGTGAGGGTTACGGTTAAGGCTATGGCTGCGATCCATGTTCATAGCACTGGCTGAGTTTCCACAGCGCTTGGCTGTTCCACTGGATATGGAAAGGTCAG